>JANSLN010000001.1:1827500-2065340 GCA_029298715.1 Ophiostoma ulmi | reverse complement strand
CCAGGAGCCTGACCGGTTCCCTGAGGGTTCTGAACTCAACAGTCTGGTAGAGGTTACCATTGAGCAGCCCGGTCTGCAGAACCACCGCTGGAAGTCCGTGACTCGCCTGGCTCGCCCTTGGGAGCTGATGCCGAGCGGTACCACCCCCGATGAGGGCACTGACTCTGATGACCAGGTCCCCGTCTCGGTCATCACCCGCGAGATTGGTAACCAGTACATGCACCGCCCTGGCTGCCACGGCGCTCTTGGCAACGCGGGCCACTGCGACTGCTTCAACAACGCCCGCCTGCGCCGCCAGCAGCTGGCCGTTCCCTTCCCTGCTCCCGAGTGGGCCACCATGCTTAGCATGTTGACTGGCTACCGCAAGCACTCTTTGGAGCCCGAGATTGGTGCCGATGGCACCGAGATCTACACCACCACCCAGCGTGGTGCCTCCAAGAAGCGGTCATCTTTCGGCTCTACCACCACTGCTACCACTGCCACTTCTCGCCGTCGCAGCAGTGGTGAGTCCGCTGAGGATGGCGATGACAGCTTTGTCTCTTCGTCGTCTGCCGGCAGCAACAACGGCTCGCCTACCCAGATGGAGCTGGTGAAGAACATTGCCATGCTCCAGGAGCTGTGGTCGTGTGGTCCTTCGACCTCTTCTTCGTCCTCATCGCCCACCACCACTGACGAGTCTGGCACTTGGACTCGTCGCGCTGTCATTCTTTGGACTTTCGAGACTATCTACAGCGTCAATGAGAAGAAGATGGAGGTTGTCAAAATCCCCGCTGGCACTGGCTGGCGCTTCCTGACCACCATTGATCCTACCTCGCAGTACCACCAGCAGCAGGCCCTGATGACTCCTGGCAAGCAGTCGCAGTCTTCTCACCAGCCCCAGCCCCAGATGAGCGCTCACCAGGCCTCGCAGCAGCAGATGTACCCTCACCGAAACAACATCATGTCGCCTCACCCCGGCTACCAGCAGCACCTGAATGCCTCGATCAACGAGCACTTGGGCAGCTCTACCTGGGACCCGGCCATGTCTGCCATGTCTGCTGCTTACAACCCGGTTGCCGCCAATTACAACAGCTACGGCAGCTACAACAACAACTCGTATAACAACGTTGCTGCCACTGCCAACATGTACCGTAACACTTCCCTGTCACCGCACAGCACCACCAGCTACAATGTACCCCCACCTCTGAACCTACTGGACGCTTCTGCCTATAACGGTGGCCACAGCGGTGGCATGACTACGCCTCCTCCTTCGGCTTCGCTGACGTCGCCTTATGACCAGACGCAGCAGCCTGCCAACAATGGGGCAGCCAACAACCCCTACGGCCACCACCCCCAGGGCTTCCAGAGCCAGCTGAGCTTCATGTCTGCTTCCTCGACCGTCTCTGGCGGCTCGCCACCTGGTGATGAGAATGCTGTTCACGGCCACCAGAACAACCAGCACCGCGCTTCAGCCATCGACCCCTTCCTGGCCGGCAACGCTACATCCGCCGCCGCCAACAACAACAACAACAACGGCACTGGTGCCAGCCAGCTGCCTGACTGGGATGCCAGCGACGTGGCCTCGGCACTCAGCAGCTGGCCCTCAGTCACTGGTTCCGAAGTAGCTGCCACCACTTCTACTACAGCTGGTCGCGGCCAGAAGCGCAGCCGTTCAGACAGCCTGGACGCTGGTGACAGCATTAGCGGCTACCCTGCGGCCACGATGCCCAAGCTTAACCACAATGGTTTCAGCAACTGGCGGTAAAAAAGTCTTGGTGTATGAATGACCAATGATGGGATGTGTTTTGCTTTTTACTTTGGGGGGTTCTTTTTTGCTTTTGCTATCTTTTATGGGATATGATTGGGACTTTGCTAGTTTTTTTGGACCGGTGTTTTGGATAGGCGTTTCTTTTCCTTTTTGTTTTTCCCTCTTCTTTCTCTTTTCTCTTTTATGGTTCTTGTTTCTGTTTCATAATGTCTTTGCATGTCTTGGTTGTCAGTCTTTTGGTTTCTTTTGCTTTTTATCTGTTGTTTCTTATCTCACACTCTTGGTCCTCTACACCAACCTCTTTCCTTGATACTCTCTCTAGCCAGTTACTTTGGGTTTTATTGTTTAATTTACTGATATTCTATTACAGCATTTTGAAATGGTTTTGGCTTCAATCGTTGTTTTATGAACGGGTTTTTGTGTTTTGCAGTGTTTCTGTCGAAATGTTTCGACTAAAGCTCAGTTGAAACTGTTGCTATTGTAGCACATCTTTCGCATTTCTACTACTGACCGATTGTAGGTAGTATCTGCACGACCTTGCACGGAACACTTCTCCGTGAAAGACTGGAGATTCAGTACATTTCAAGACTGCTGTACCATTTTGCTTTACCATTTTGCTCGCCATGGACGACACATGAAACATATTCGCGAGAACATAACCACAATACCCGCGAGACCCTTGACACTTACTTACTATGGTATTTTTAATTCTCTTTTTCAATGCCGTATCTGTGCGTTGTAAGTTGCAATTATTCGTCGCATCGTCCGGCATCTTTCGACATGGATCTGGACACTATTTTTCAAGTGTTTGGCGGCGGAAAATGGCCGCCATAGCATCGAGCCCACCTGGGTGAAACGTCAAACATTATGAAGAGGATGGAAAACAAACCCAATTAGAAAAGAATCTCACCTTGTTTGTTCAACTTCGGTCTTTTGTGCTGCTATTTGTCGCGACACCCGCCGACCTTGGGCCTCTTGCGCGGTCGTGTGGCATGGCATCGGCCCCTGGCGTGTATTGTGCACAAACAGTAATCACTTGATCATTATGATTTTAGCCGACGAGAGAACGGCCCAATGCCCGATGTGATCCATGAGCCCGGCATTCTAAACATCTCAAGAGAGGAGGAGGTCTAGGAGACATCAGAAGAAAGACATGACGTGGCAGGAGAAAGAATTAAGTGTTCTCTAAACATGAGACGATGTCAAAATACTTTGTCTAATGCTATTGACAATGCTATTGAAGATGCTTGATATAGTCGAGGATCATTGATGGCCATGATCCATGAGCCGTGATCAGTTGATCAGATGCAATCACTGATTGATTGCATTATGATCTTTGTGATCTCTTTGCCTTTATTTCCTTTTCAAACGTTCGGATGTTCGAATGCCAAGTTCAAATGGTTGCGTTTCGTCACACTGCGAGCAACGAAATACTTGTGTATGCTCGGCTGCCCTTGCTGCTTGCTGCGACTGCTACCGCCACTCGATATCCGATCTCATCGTCGACAGTGCTTGGCATTGATTCGCATTGGTCTAGTGGCCCCCTGCATGGCGATCATACTGCTGTACTGTTCTGTACAATTACTCGTCAGTCGTCAACGGTATTACACACAGCAAATTGCTACGCTGCGTTGATGCACAGACACTATCTGTCTGCAAGCAGACGATGCAATTCGGAAAAGGCAATGATCTCTCTGAATTTGATTGTCTGATTCTTGGAGTCTCTAGATCTCTAGATCTTTGGTTCTTGAGATCATCAAACACGGACCACGAGCCAAGTGTCTTCCGAGATGGTTATTACTCTTCAGTCGGCCTCTATTCTCCCTGTCCTACTATCCCAATTCTTGAATGTCCCATCTCCGTTGTCCTATTTTTATCATTCTAATTTATTTTGATTGCGGACATTGCCTGCTTTCTCTATGGAAAAGACTCACCTCATTTCGCCGCTTTTCCGACCTTAATGTCCGCAACGAAACACTGCAGTACTGCAGTACACAGTTTACAGTTGCAGCGCATGTACGTGAGCACAACCTTGCAACTGCAATATCTCTTGTCTGTCCCAATCAGTTTACACCAATTTGGCCCCAAGACGAGGCCAGCACCAGCGTTAGTAGCAAACGCCTTTCATCCAATCAACCCCAGCAAGCGCAGTCCATCTTGCGACGCGCCCACTTAAAATGGGTAGGTATGTCCCTGTTAAATGTGTTAATAACACTATATTTACTTTACATAGGGCCAGAGTCTCCGAATATAGTTTTGAATTCCATTTGGGACATCGCGACCGCCCCTGTCTTTATGCGCAACACAATCAATGGCTATTAGCCGCTGCCATGCTATGAGAAAACGTCATTTCTGTCATTGTCCGATACCTTTTTTTTTTTTTTCTTTTCATCCATTTATCTTTTCATTTTTCTCGTCCGCCTTTCTCCTACCATCTCCATCTCCCTACCTCTCACCTCTTACACAACGAATCTGAAACGTCGACCCGATAAGAGGGTCTGCGCACCCCCTCGTCGTCTTTCGTCTCTCCCCGGCCGTGCGTGACAAGGTGACAGGTCTCGTCTTTCAATATTTCCAGTACTGAGTAATACTGGGTAATACTACTGAGCAATTCTGCCATCTGAGCATCTGTACCCTGTGGTACCTTTTCTCTCATGTCCGCGCCTATCGTCTACGGCTTGTCCTCCTGTTCCACCTGTTTCTGTTTCTTGTACTTTTGTCCTCTGTGCCTTGTCATTCCTTCATTCACTGGCTAACAGACGTCTACCCTGTGACTAGATAACGCTAATCTTGTTCTTGATGTCAGCCTTTCTTGTTCTGCTCTGTTCTGCCTATGTCCATTGCCTGTAATTCCTTAGATGTTTCCTTGAATGTTTCCTCTCTACTCCTCGCCCTGGCCAGAGTCTGTTCTCGTCGTTTTGTCACAGAAAACGCTCGTCACTCGCAAAAGCATACACAGCGTCCACTTTGCTCCCGTATTGCACCCGCTCAAGAGTGCAACCTCTCATTAAGATCTTGAGCATGGGCCTTGTCTGTCGATCCCTGACACGCGACTATTACAGACGGCAAGGCGAGATGACTATCAGAATACCCCTAGAAGTCTAAGTATCTGCCACTACAATATATGCACATCTACAAACGCCAAGCTTTCCTGCCGACTGCCGTCTGCGGGTTCCAGAAACGGGCCCTCTTTACTTTTGAGGTTAGTTCTGAAGTCAGGACTGGTCTCCAGGACTGGTCGGCAGAAGTCTACTAGATGCGCGGCGACTCATGAGACACCTCAGAGCCCATGGTTCACGCCTTACCAACTCATGGCTCTTACATTCACGCCCTCCTGACCATCAAGAGATGAGCGGCCGGGATACACGAGACCATGTGGACTAGTAGAAGAGTGGTAGAGTAATAGAGCAGAGCAGAGCAGACAATAGAGACTATAACATGGTTGACGCACCCGGATCTTCTCTTCTCTTTTCGTCTTTCGCATCTTGTATATTTATTCTTTCTGATTATCGTTGTCGTCCACATCTTTGTATCTTTGTCCTCTGCTGCATCATATCGACTCGTTTCTCTTGGCACTTTTGTTCATAAAGAGTGCCTGCCGGACCCTACATCATCATCAACTTATATCAACCGATATACCGCCGCATCAAACTCACATCACTACATCACCACGACCCCTCGGCTCAATATCTTTGAAGCATTGCTCTGATTACAAAGCATATCTGAACAAGACCGAAATCTATTGTTCTCTGCTTGCCGCTCCTTCCTCATTTGCATTGTCTTCTTGTGACAGCCCCCCACCTTCCCTCACAACGTCTTTGTCCATCGTGCCTTCCCTTTTTGTCAGTTTTTGTCACAATTCAGCATTGTTCACGTCTGAACAATAGGAAAACAGCAGGAACGACCGACCGCTCCTTCCTTGTTTGAGAAATACACACACTACCCTCACCCATATTTTGCGTGGGTGGCCAAAACGCACAAAGAGGAAAGAGCAAAAAATACAGAAAATGCCAAAATACACATGACTAAAATAAATCAACCAAAATAAACATATTGGCACAAACACATCGATGGCTGGCTGACCTCGTTCTCACCTCCCCGTCTCTTTCTTCTCTTCTTCTTCTTTCCAGCAGGTCTGTCTTGTCACAACGCCGGTCGTTTACGTTTTACACGTTCTTGTTCACACCTCATACACACTCCTTCAGTCCCTCTCTTTTATTCTGTTCACCTTCCTGCTTCCCTTCCTGTTCACGCTCTTGTTCACCTCTCTCATCGTGTTTATAAGAGCCACGTTCCTCATTGCTTAGGGATTCCCAAGGCTCTTGAGCCTTCTATCACGACTTGTCTTCCACATCTTCTTTGATTCGAACCAGCAATTACCTGTCGACCTAGCTTCATAGCACTCTATTCCCACTTTCACTCCTTTACTTTCCGGAACAATCTCTATTGACCTCGATTTCAAAACAACCTCAACCAACCTCAAATCAATACAACCCTCTGCTTCTCAAGTATGAAGCAATTCACCCCCCAGTCTGGCCTCACGGCTGCCATCCTCCTTCTCTCTGCGGCCATCCAGCCTGTCGTCGCGCACTCATGGGTCGAGCAGCTGATGCTGATTGCCGCCAATGGCACAATGACCGGCGCAGCGGGCTACATGCGCGGCTACGTCTCGCGCGCTGTTGCCGGCTTCTCTGACAACATGAATGTCTACCTTCTGCCTCCCAACGGTCGCTCAACCGGTGACGCCATCCTGGCCACTGACCCCCTTTGCCACCCTAGCCAGCGCTCCAGCAACTACAGCCCTGATTTTCCTATGCTGTCGGCCTCGGCCGGTGACTTCATTGCCCTTCGGTACCAGGAGAATGGCCACGTCACTCTGCCTGATGTCAACCCTACCAAACCACTGAACCGTGGCACCGTCTATGTCTACGGCACAACCGAGCCTGAAAGCAACGAGCTTTTTCTTGATGTCTTTCAAAAGTGGACTGCAGATGGTACTGGTGGTAACGGCCGTGGTCGTCTTCTTGCCACGCGCAACTTTGACGACGACCAGTGCTACCAGGTCAACAGTGGCAGTATCTCTACCCAGCGCCAGGCGGCCTTTAAGAAGGAGGCAGAGACTCCCCAGGGCACCGATCTGTGGTGCCAGAATGATATTCAGCTACCTACCGATCTAAGTGCCGACTCAACATACACTATGTACTGGATCTGGAGCTGGCCGACTTTCAACAACGCCGGTTCGCCCACTGACATTGAGTCGCCCGGCTTCAATGTGACAACCCTGCAGTACTACACAAGCTGCATGGATGTGGCTATCAGTGCTTCCTCGGGCTCTAGCAAGGCCGTGGCTAACACCAACAACTTTGCCTCGTCCTTTGTCACCAGCCAGGACCTAAACAGCGCTGCTGTGTTGAAGCAGCTCGAGGTGGGAGCCTTCCAGGTAACTGTGCCGGGCTCGAGTGGCAGCAACAACACTACTGGCAATGCCGGCACCGGAAGTGGCAGCAGCAGCGGTACAGGCACATCTGCTGCTTCAGGCACCGGTACCAAGGCTTCCAGCAAGACTGCTGCTGCCGGCACTGCCGCCACATCTAGTGCTAATGGTGAACACACGGTATTTGTGACTGTTACGCAAACACAGGCCACTGCAACTGTGACAGTGACTGAGGCGCCCACAGGCGCCGCTGGCACAGCCACAACCAAGTCTGGCCGCAGGACTCGCACAGTGACTACGGACAGCACAGTTTTGTATACCAAGACAGTTCAGCCCAGCAGTGCTGCAAGTGCAGCCAAGTCTAGCAGTGCTAGCAGTGCAAGCAGTGCAAGCAGTGCAAGCAGTGCAAGCAAGCCCAGCACAACTAGTGCTACCGACGCTGCCGGTGCCGTTGCGACTACAGCCTCCGGGTCGGTGCCTGGCCGAACATTTACAGTGCAGCCATTCCTGACCGCATCGGCGTCGGCTGCAACGACATTCAAGCGTGTCCGCCGGCACTGATCACAACCGTTACGAAACAACACTCAACTCATGATTCGGCGTTTATAAAGTACCTCTTGATTTATCTGCTTTCGATCTTTTTTCTTCTTTCGTACTTATTCCCAACTTTTCTTCTTTTCTTTCTTTATTCTCACTTTCAAGTCCAATTCAGATCCATATTTCCACGTTCATATTGTCTTCCAACTTCTGTCACTCATTTAGCATAATCTCTTTACTTGACTAAACATGTCTCTCATTCGTCTGTCATGTTCTTATCTCTTTTGTCAATTCATTATTCTTTGTATCTTTCGGCGCGGTTTCATCATCAAGGGTATGGGTACAGGGCACGGTCATGGTCTGCCACGGAAGGCAAGGTTTAACGGTCTCACGGTACGGTTCGGTAAAGGTAACGGTCAGGACAAAGAAACTAGTCACGGATCACAGATACACAAAGATAGTCTACGGACATTAGTTTCAGCTTCAAATGCATGTCTGGTTGACAATCAAGTATGTGAATAGGACAGACAAGGAGTAACTGTGTTCTTCTGAAAAGAACAAAAAGTGCAGTCTGCGGCTCTGAGTGACTGCACTACCAAGTTACTTGTCCTGTCGTCGCCTAGCTTGGTTTGAAACAGGGCATGCCACGATCAATAAACAAAAAGAAAAAAAGAAAAATATCATCTCTTTGTGAACCTTATATTTCTAAAACCGTATTTTGATACTGTAGCAATCTAGAGTATAGAATCTACACTGCATTACTACATCTGACCACACTCGGCAATGACAACGTCCATGTCCGGCTGGTCGCGGCCGCGAGCGCCAGTGCGCACATGCTCCATCTTGCGCACAACGTCCATACCTTCCTTGACTTTACCAAACACAACGTGCTTGTTGTCTAGGAACGGCGTCGGCACGGTAGTGATAAAGAACTGCGAGCCGTTGGTGTTGGGACCGGCATTGGCCATGCTCAGCAGGCCGGGCTGGTCATGCTTGAGGGTAAAGTTCTCGTCGGCAAAGTCGCGGCTATTGTAGATGCACGTTGAGCCCGTGCCATTGCCGTTCACAAAGTCACCTCCCTGGCACATGAAATTAGGAATGATACGGTGAAACTTGCTGCCTTTGTAGCCGCGGGGCTTGCCCTGGCTGTCGGTAGCCTCGCCAGTAGTAAACTGGCGAAAATTCTCCGTCGTTTTGGGGACGACATCCTCAAACAGTTCAAATGTGATGCGGCCAAGAGGCTCGCCTGGTATTGTTAGCAAATGTCCATCAATAAGGTGAGGCGAGGAAAGGTGAGATGAGATGCAGCTGAGCTTACCACCGAGGGTGATGTCAAAAAAGACACTGATTGTTAGCAGAGATCAATATACAAGAATAGCCGTCTGCACTCACATTGGGTTCTGTCCTGCCATTTTAATTTTGATACTATCCGAAATTGACAAAATAATAAGTCGAGGTCTTAGATTTAGAACATCAAAGCAAACAAGAGCTGACGTTGTGATATTGTGGAGCTTGGAGCTGTAGATCCAGCGTCGATTTGTGTCATGTGACCTGGAGGATGCAGTCAGTCA
Source organism: Ophiostoma ulmi (assembly GCA_029298715.1). Lineage (NCBI taxonomy): Eukaryota > Fungi > Ascomycota > Sordariomycetes > Ophiostomatales > Ophiostomataceae > Ophiostoma > Ophiostoma ulmi. The sequence continues at coordinate 2,056,051 of JANSLN010000001.1, read as the reverse complement.
GACAATAGACACAACCAGAGTCGGACTAAGCCACCACTGACGTCGATGCTGCATAGTGACACGTTTTGTACTCAATTGAGTTTATTCACATTTTACTTGAAAAAGCTGAGCATTACAATACCAACTCAAACGACCTCTCATCTTGACCTGTACACCAAGTTCCATCGATTCGAGGGACCATATAATAACAGGGAAACCAGTACTTTTGCCAGTCAGGGACGGCTTTGCAGCTCTAGTTGCAAGCAGCAGCTACTTCTCGGCCAAGAGTAAAGAGTCTAGGCTGTTGCTTTGATCATCCCTCGTCTATTTTTATACAAGTTGTACTTTGTAGTATGTGTACTTCTTTGGTCCAAGGGATATGGTCACGTGACTCAAGCAGGTGATTGATATAATCTACAGCCTGCAGATGTCGGGCACTCATCTGGCCGATGCGACTACACTTTTTTGCTCTTACTATGCTACTATCTACAGTGCGGCTCCGTCATGGCTTATTTGATTGATCAATATTTTGTAAAAATGGATGTGACGAGAGTGTCTGCAAGTCGTCTGCAGTGAGTCTCGCCGCTTATTAAATGTACTCCTTCCTTTTCCGACGAATTCAGCGAGATTAGCTAAGCCTTTCTCTTTGACTCTTCAGTCCCGCGGCACACGTTGCCTTTGTCTCGCAAGGCTGTTCGCTTGTAGAGAGCGTTGCTAAGCCTGATAAAGCCCGATGCTAGAACACTTATTCTATATCTAATGTTCAACATGCCGGGTAACTCTACTACCACTGCGCCGCTGCATGTCGCTGCATGTCGCTGCACGTGCCACTGCTTCGTTGCTTGTCCTCCATTCTGACCGCCTCCAGACGCAGCATCAATCATACTGTAAATACTTGATTGCGTGCTAGCTGGCTAGACTGGTTTATACTGGACTGCTCTGGACTGCTCTGGGCTGTTACTATACTAGAGTACTTGCTTCATTCTATAATATTTATTGATTTCTTTGTCTTGACTTCCACGGGCCAATCCGGCATGGTAGGGTCATACGATATTGCAAACCATCGCAGTCAGAGTAAAGAACGCCAATGATATGTTTAGAAAAGGCAATTGAAGATAAAAGACTGAAAAAAAAAGTATAATGAATGTTGGGCCCATACTGTTTCACATTTGTTTTTGAATTGGACAAGTTGCTCGTCACTTGACCCTGGAGACTTGGGGTGAAATATCTTATCAGATATGTAGATTTCGCAGAGGGCAACCGTTGTAGTGTTTTGCAGCCAGGAATGCGCTTGCCCCAGGTGATATCCAAGGCTTGAGATACAATTTTACGGAGTTTCTACTTGTAGAAGGCGGGAGGGCGGCTCTTGCTCTGTGCCTGAGCTGCGGGGCACCATCACCCCAAACAGGCTGTGCTCACGGGAGCATGGATCATGGCCTGGTCAATATAGTGAATAATACCTTGTTCATCCTGCCAGATATTATTACTCCATACAGAGAATACAGATACTCGAAATTGAAAGTATGAACATAAGAGACCACGAAACGGTTGGCGCGTGGCTTTGGCTTATCACACGAAGCAGGCACAGCAAGCATCAACCGAACACGACTGGCCGAGTCTAGGCGCCCATCACTCCTTCCTTCTAAAGACAGACTGTAAGATACTATTCCCGACCTTGGGACCTTTTTTTTTCTCATTGGCGTCGCCCTTTTTTTAATCGATTTATTTGTAATTGATTTAATTAATTTTTTTCTTACTATTTTTTTCCTTTCTCACTTTTTCTTTCATTGACCCCTTTCTCTGCCTGAAGTCTGCACTCTGTCTGTTTGCTTGTCTGCGCGCGCGCTCTCTCTCTCTAGAGTTCCCCTCGTCATCCCCTCTTGTGCCCCCCTTCGTCGTTCATTCCTTGTCTGTTCTTTTCCTGTCTCGCTGGATACTCGACACCCACTGGTCCTTCCCTTCTTGTCATATTCCCTTCTTGCTTCCTGCCCTTTTTCTCACCTTCCACCGCCGTGCCTTCCCCAACAGCGAGACAAGTGCGAGACAGAAATACCTTGCCATACGAATAAGCCGTAAAAGGGGAAGGAGCCATATTAGACCTGCGAACCTGAAAGCCTGTAAACCTGTAAAAATAAAGTAGACCCCTGTTATATTACGTCCTTTCCTGCTCTTCCTCTTCTCTTCCCCTTCTTCCACTCTCCCCCCCCCCCAAATTTCAACTTACCCACAATCGCAACGAAGACTTTTGCTTACCTAGCCTGGTGATAGTCTCGAATAGCCTCTGCAGCCCAAAGAGTTTTCCGACGAGACGACTGGCGAGAAAGACGAAAAAGACGAAAAAAAGCCATTATTCCATTTCAGAATCAAAATAGAGTCGTTAAATAGCCATCAGACACTCTAATAGTCACATATTCAACCCCGAGTGAATACTTCCAAATATCCCCAAAAGTGTCCCGACTTGCTCACTAAGCAGAGCAACAGCAGTCTCGATTCCCGCTGCTTCCTCTGCCTTTTGCCCCTTTGCACATTGCACTATCCTCCTAGCTGCCCAATAGCCATTCAAAACCGCCCAAAACCGCCCAAGACTACACAAGGCCGCTGTAACTGCTACACCTCCCACCCACTTTGTTGTCATCACCGCGAAAACGCGCTACGCTGCGGCCTCGAAAAAAAAAATACTCCAAAATAATACACGACGATAATCCTCTTCCCTCTCCCTGCTCCTCATCCTGCTCTTTACCCTCCTTCTACACAACCACACTTGTTTCTACACAAGCCATCAGGCCTCCAAAACTAAACAATCACGACGACGTCGAGTTCAAGGTAAGCACTGCGTGCATCTCGCTGTTGTCCTATCTGTTTTTGCTTTGTTTTTGCATGTTTTTGCCATCTTTTGCCATTCTTTGTATCGTGCTCTTGTTTGCTGCATCGCCTCGCCGCTCCTCATTCGACGCCTTTCCCGCTGCATCTGCCCTCTTTCTCCAAATCGGCACTTCTCGTCATTCGCATGTCGCTCTTCTCGACTCAACCGCCATCTCCGATCTTGTCCCTGCCGCCGCCTCGCGCTTCTCGCCGCCCATCATCGACATCATCACCACATCTCGACGCCCTCATCTTCTCCCAGTCTGCCATTACGACTTCGCTTCCACGACACCGCAACGATTGCGACACGGATTTTTGCCGGAAGCTTTGCAGCAGACCTAGATATTAGCCTCGCTGTTTCTGCATACCTCTCCATCTTATGAACCGTCTCGTCCTCACGCATCTGTCGACGCTTCTCAAACCTGTTTGAAAGTCCTACTCGTCGTCTCTCGGCGGTAACCGTCATTGTCAAGCTATCTCGATGCTGGCAGACTTTGCCCTCTAAACCTCTACACTCTATTCAGAACGAGAGCAAATTCTTTCCTCCTGTGGCGCACTCTCCACCCTTCATCTACCCTCCTTTATCCTGCCCTCCGTCTTCCATCTTCTGCCTCTCTATACCCTATCTCTGACACCGACTTTTTGTCGTGGTCCCGGCTGTTTGCTTCATTCACGCTCGTCTTGTCTGCACAATGTTGCAGTCCGACAGTGCCGTCATGTGGCTTGCTATCGTTGGGATTTTGGCTTCGGGCTACGGGCCTTTGGCGTCTGGCTCGAGACAACTACTGCCCACCATCCCACAATGCATACGCCCACACACGCTACAGCACTGCAATGCCGCTGATCGCCCCATCTCTTTTGTCACTCTGACAATCCTTTACCCAATTCTTTGCATTGCCTCGCATTCCTGTTTTCAGCCCTCGCATCTGTCCGCTTTTGTCTCCCTACAGTCTGTTCTTTCTTTTTGCGCTTTTGCTTTGCTCTTTAACTTTGAATCTGTCCACCTCATTTGTCTTGAACGACCACTAACAACTTAACCAGTACTTGACCAAAGACATTAATATCGAAACCGCGTTCCGACGAATTTGACGAACTTTGACGACGACTAGACAGCTGTCTACCTTTCCTAAGAAAAAGCAGTCTCTTTAAATAAAGAAATACAAAAGACAAGTCAAAAGACAAAACAAAAGGCGATTAGTATTTACCCCCGACGACCCCGACGACCCTGACGACTCTTGCTGCATATCCTATCCAGCAAAGACCCTAGACGAACAATACACACAAGAGGCCTTATTCTCCTCACCTGGCGACGCTCGCTGCTACTTGCTGCGAATCTCCTAAACCAGCAAAACGACCCAGTGCACTTCTCTTCACCCAAGAGGAGCCCCTGATATTTGAGAGCCTAGTTTGCTCCTCTGCGATCCCCCGTTCGCCCCTTCTTTGCCGCCCACAGATCTTTCGAGCCCAAGACCCCAGTGCTCAAAAGGTTTGCGGAGATCCCGTACTCATAGAGGCACCGCTCGCATAAACCCGACCACCCGCCTCCATACAGCTCTGATCAGAGGAAACCGAAAAGCACAAAAAAACTAGAAAACCCTCTCCTCACATATCTACAATGGCCGACCAGCAACACGAGGTCGATCTCGACTCTATCATCGACCGACTTCTGGAGGTCCGTGGCAGCCGTCCCGGCAAGCAGGTCCAGCTGCTCGAGGGCGAGATCCGCTACCTGTGCACCAAGGCCCGCGAGATTTTTATCTCCCAGCCCATCCTCCTCGAGCTCGAGGCTCCCATCAAGGTTGGTTTTGTTTTGTCGTAACATTTTGTCGTTTGTTTTTGAACCACGTTCCTAACTCACCAGATCTGCGGTGATATTCACGGCCAGTACTACGACCTCCTGCGCCTGTTCGAGTATGGCGGTTTCCCCCCTGAGGCCAACTACCTGTTCCTGGGTGACTACGTTGACCGTGGCAAGCAGTCCTTGGAGACAATCTGCCTGCTGCTTGCGTACAAGATCAAGTACCCCGAGAACTTTTTCATCCTGCGCGGCAACCACGAGTGTGCCTCAATCAACCGTATCTACGGTTTTTATGACGAGTGCAAGCGTCGCTACAACATCAAGCTTTGGAAGACTTTTACGGACTGCTTCAACTGCCTGCCTATCGCCGCTATCATTGACGAGAAGATCTTTACCATGCACGGTGGTCTGAGCCCCGATCTCAACTCGATGGAGCAGATTCGTAGAGTGATGCGCCCTACTGATGTGAGTCTTATTCTTCTTCTGTGTCCCCAGATACACCTTTTGAGTATATAACTAACAACAACTAGATCCCTGATTGTGGCCTGCTGTGTGACCTGCTGTGGTCCGACCCCGATAAGGACATTACCGGCTGGAGCGAAAACGATCGTGGCGTGTCCTTTACCTTTGGCCCCGACGTGGTTTCCCGGTTCTTGCAGAAGCACGACATGGACCTGATTTGCCGCGCGCACCAGGTCGTCGAGGACGGTTACGAGTTCTTCTCTAAGCGCCAGCTTGTCACTCTCTTCAGTGCCCCCAACTACTGTGGCGAGTTTGACAATGCCGGTGCCATGATGAGCGTCGATGAGAGCCTCCTGTGCTCTTTCCAGATTCTCAAGCCCGCCGAGAAGAAGCAGAACAAGTTTGGCCGCCGCTAAACATGTCTTGATGTCCGAGTAAGGTTGACGTAGCAGGCTGTCTCTCTTGCCATCTTCTTCCTCTTCTCAATCATGTCAATTACGTCAATCCCCGCCAATCTGCCACCATGAGCACTGCTTTCGCTTGCCTTTGCCGGCCGTCTCTGTTGTTCTCTGGGCCTCCTGGCTCTACTGTGTTTCTAGTGTTTCTAGTGTTTCTATTGTTTCTATTGTTTCTATTGTTTTAGTGCTTTTTACTTTTACTATTTTTCTGCCTTGCCTTGCATGTCGTTATTTATATTCGTTCCTCAACCCACCGTCGTTTCTGAAGTGTTTATCTGTGTGTAGGGCGCATGTGGGTGGCTAGATTGGAGAGCTCTGTAGCCATCTATTCTCCCCCCATGTCGTCTACTAATGCGTCTACCAACACGTCACCAATGCTTTGCACTTTGCACCGCTGCACGTCACTTCTTTGTCTTTCTTCAACATTTACTTTATGTAAACAGCACTCGCGAAGAAATCCAAACTGCAATGGCAGAAATACACGTTGACCATTGCAAGAAGCGAGCAAGCAGCACCGAAGCATCCGCGCAGTAGACAGTAGTAGAGATCCGGCAATTCGGTATACTTGGTATCTTGTTAAATTACATATTGCATTCGTAAGCGTTGGCTTTTGACGTCGGACTTGTACTCGTCTAATGCTCCAAAGCCGCACAGTCTGTCTGTCTTCTACATCTACCGAGTCACGTCATGCATTCGTATAGTCTTGTACAATCATTGGTCAACATTATGATCAATAGATTAAACTCATCTTGTGACGTCGTCTATTGGCAGTCCTCACATACTGGTCCAGTGGCTTTTGTGCTGTCTGTAGTAGAGGTCTGTACCGGTGCAACGTCTACAGCTGCTGCTGCCGTCGCTGCCGTTGCCTCTACAGCCGGCACTGCCACAGATCCTTTACCGTGCCGGTCCACGTGTCCCAGATCCCGGCCAGGTTCAATCACATCCCGCACACGCCGCTTGAGCTCCTTGGTCTCGGGAAACCCGCCTTCGGTCTTGCGGTCCCACAGCAATTGGGAAGTGATGCCAGTCTCGATAGTCACAGTAAAGATGCCACCCGTGGCTGGCTGCAGCGCAACTTCGCCAAGAGCCGGGCCGAATGTAGAGAGAAGTTCTTGGGCGAACTGGTTGTTAGATAAACTCAAAAGAATAAATAAATACAAAGGGAAAACCCCCCTACATAGGCAGCTCTGAGCATCCATTTGCACTGGGTGCAGAACTGGATGGCGACACGAGGAAGCCGGTGTGTGGCCGCAGGGGCATCCGTAGATGTAAAAGTATGAGCGGCAGCTCCTTCAGCTGTCTCTGGTGCAGCCGACATTGTTGTGAATTTGCAGAGTACTGTTGAGTATAAATGACAAGACAAGATTGCTCAACCACAAATCTACTCACTAATTACCACAGATGATGTGACGTTTAGCGCAGAATCCATCCTCCAATAGCAGCGCTCCCAGCACCACCAGGTCCTGACTAATGAAATTCTTAACATCATCTGGTTTGTATTGCAGCCTCTCCAATGCACTTCACTTCAACGCTTTACGACTCGTACCGATTCATTACTGACTTGATTGGGGTTTTATTGTTTTCCTCCTCTACTCGGTGTTTTGTTCTGGCGTCTGCTTCCAGACAGAGACTTGTATTAATATGCAAAAAGGGTACAAACATGGGGTGTGAATGAGAATAAGAAGGCGAAAATTCAAGCAAAGTTCAAATCACGACTGCCAGGGAAAAGAAAACACCTGCAGAGGAAGAATAGAGGGATTACAGTAAATTTGCATTGACATAAATATCTCGAAATAGCGAACTATAGCGGGATAGGCAGTTTGTAAAAGGAGAAAAGGGGGATAAAAAAGAATACAAGAAGTAGACATCAAATAAAGGAGCCATGGTGACAAAAGAGAGAGATGGAGATAATAATAAGTAACAAAAAAATACACAAAAAAGTCAGGAAATATAAAACCGGTACAAAGGTGTCGGGAGAGGGGAATAACAAAAGGAATATGATTGGAGAGAGGGTGAGGGAGACGAGCCAGGCCGGGAGACGAGGTAGTAAGGAATTAAAGAGAAATGAAGTCGTTATAGCCGAGTAGCAGCAGGCGACAGAAGATCAAGGAGACTGGAAGACTGAGGGACACAAGCTGACGACTGAATGGTTAAGAGTTGGACAGGAGCCGAACAAGAGTCGGACAAGTTTGAAAAATAAAAGGGCAAATAAAACATGGTAGAGAAGAAGAGGGTTGAACGAGAGAAAGAAGAGGATGTCGAAGGTCGGTCATCTAGTAGTGTTGCCTTGGAGTTGGTTTCTCGTCTGGCTTTTGTTTATGCTTGTTGTCTATGGTTTCTGCTGCTGCTGTGCTCGACTGTGATGAGGTCGAAGAGTAGAGGGCCGGCTCGAGAAGAAAAGAAATAGGATAAAGATGAGGGTGCTGTGGTATTGGTATTTGATGGGCTAGAGGTTGATGCTGGGGAAGGAGGTCGTTCATCATCGCTTTTTGTTGAACCCGTAAATTATGGTCTCTTTTTGTAGTTTCGGTGAATGGTTGGTTTAGGCGACGTAGTTGCTGCAATAGATGCAACGGATACAGGCAGTTTATGCAAACTGACGTTTACATCACCACACAGCAGCCGCCGCTCTGTTGTGGCGCGTAGGGGTCCTCGCTCTTGGGCACGGCGCCCCAAACAGACGGGACCATGTAGTCACGCGTGCTGTTGCAGTAGGCAATGATGCTCTTAGCAGCCTGACTAACCGGGATGCGCTCGCGCTCAAGATCCTCACGCAACCGGTTGTTCAGCTCTGTTAACCGGCGCAGCTTGAGGTCGGCCATGCTCTGCTTTGTCCTCCGGACCTGGGACGGGTCACCGACATCGCGGGAAGTGTACTGAGGCATTGTGAAGAGGGGAGGGTGTAAAAGAAAAGTAAAAGAGTAAACGAGTGTTGAAGTAGAAGACAGAGCACGACAAGTAGCGATGAAGGGGCTGCTTAGAACTGTGAAGAGAAAGTGAGTCAGCAAGATTGACTGGTTATTGATGGTGCGTATTCAATTGAACAAGAGGTGCAGATCAAATAACGGGGCAACAAGAGGCAAAATGGAGATAAACAAATGTTGGTAGATGGAAGTGTCGCGTGGTGAAGCTGAACAAGCCGTGGCGATGTGGTGCCGATGAACTATGTGAGATGGTCAAGGTGGTAAAAGATAGACGTATAGGCGATGAAGCTGATGTTGCGAAAGTAAAAGAACGAAAAGAGTCTAATTGACGTCTAGATGCAGCTCCGGCAATAGACTTGTCTTTGGATCTGGCGCTGCCGTCGTGTCGAGGCAGATTTGTCGAGTGTCAAAAGGCGCGTCGGATTGATCGCGATGGAGTCAAGCGTGCCGGTTTCGAGATTTTTATTTTATTTTATAAATTGATTGATTGAAGATATCGACGCCATCCAGCTGATTGTCGATAAACGTGTTGTCGTCGGTGTCGTCGTCTTTTGCTGTTCTGCTTCGTTGCTGGTTGCCCCTATTTTGCGTGCTTCTCCCCTTTTTCGCTATCATACTATGCACCCGATCGCGCGAAAATGTGATACAGGTACAGGACGACGATCCCAGTGCAGCGAAAAGGGTAGAATAAAAAATCAAGCAAAAAGACTTACGTGATCTTGAAAGAAGAGAAAAGAAGAAGCGATGATGATGAGGGCGTGAATCAAAGGAGCGAGCAACGGCCGTCTGTCGTCGATGAAAGAATGTCGTCGCGGGAAGCTGAGGTGAAAGAGAGAGAGAGAGAGAGAGAGAGAGAAAAAGAGAAGGGGCAAAATCCAAAGAAACGTAGAGATTAGTAGCGAGATTAGTAGAGAGAATAGGAGAGAAACCGAGAAACCAGGAGAGACCAGGAGAGACAAAGAGATGGGAGAGATGGGAGAGACGGGAAAAGATGCGTAACGGCGGAGTAAGTAGCGTAGCGAAGAGGTGGACTGCCAATGGTAGAACAGGGGAACGGAGGAGAATGATGGGAATAGGAAAGACAAAAAGGGAAAGGAATGCCTCAAAAGAAAGGAAAAAGAAAGAAGAAAAAATACAAAGAGGAAAAAAAGGAAAAAAGGGAAGGAACAATGCAGTAGATCACTGTAAGATGAGATAATACAGCGGGTTTGCACTGTATTTAGTAAAATTATAGCGAAAATAGACGAGTCAAATTAGACAGGAAATAAATGAATAAAGAAATAATGGCAGGAGCAGGGGAGGATATTGTCCAAAGAGGAAAGGCGCTTGAAAACTACAGGGGGAGAGGCAGGAGCTAGGAGGAGAGCGAGAAGGCTAAGAGCACGTTAGGTCAACCGTTTAGTGGGGAGAGGGTAGCAGCGAGGTACTTATCTCTCACATATCCTGGGACGCAAGGTACAAGTGTCGGGGAAAACACCCAGATGCCTATGGGAGGGGATCGCAGAAATTAAGATACGAGGAAGGTGCGGTGGTGCAACTAGTGCAACGGAGCAGGTGCGGGTGCAGGGTGCAGGTAATGGGTTTCAATGGGTAATGGGTGCAATGGCGGTGGCTCCTTCTGCTTATAATAGAAGTCTCTATCAACCATTACTCCTACTTTCCTAATATCGAGTAATTAATCCCCCTTTGCTCTTTCCCGGCTTGTCACGTTGTATTGCCGCTGCCTTTCGTTCCTTCCTCCACCAGACGAGTACATATCAGTTTAGCTGCCCGTGCCTGCCCCGTCCACTACTCCGTAGCTGCTGCACTTCTTGATTAGGTGACATGAGATGTACCCAAGTACAGTGTATTGGTATCTTAATAAGAAAGTATTCCGTCACTACCGTGTCCTGCTGAGTGGCAGTTCAAGCGATGGTGGATACATTACTCCTTTATGATTGGTTTATATGAATGCTTGTATCAGTTTCTATTGGTAGGTCTCAACGCACTATTACTCTCTTTTTATCTCATTAATTTAACTACACATATTTAATTCAGTCCACTTCTCTTCTGATTTTCTCTCTGGGATACCACTATTTACACCATTTGCACTGTTTCTTTCTAAGTAGTTCGGGGCGTATATAACGCACCCTTGACTTTTCATTCAGATGTACCTTTTATGGAGAGCCTTCTAAACTATACCAAAAATCGTATAGTTCATAGAAAACGCGACATCTTCGTTACTTTCATCCTTACCTTTATACTGTAAGTATGAAATCTTATAGCAGGTCTTTCAAAGGAAATATAGGCGGGAGAACACTATATTTATATAAATATAGTAACGTCTTTCTAGAATATACTGTAGTTTCAAAGCTGTAGTATACTAGTGGATTCAAATGTCAGTGGGGAAAAGTGACTTCCCAGAGGGACGACATGGGTGCGTTACTTATTAGGGGGACTATGTATTGACATGTAATATTCTCATTTTATCCATTTTCCTCATCTTATTCTTCCCCTTTTATATGACCCTGGTACGTGGGAAGCACTGGATTCAAGCCAAGGTTTTCCAAACTGATTCTAGCTTTTCCATGTCTCTTTCGATTTTCTTCTTTTCGTCTTCTGTAACGATACTTGTTGCTGATGTGTGTCTACAAAGTATCTCAGCTGGCTCTTCTTGCCGGCCATCGTACAAGTTCACCCTACAGATACTCTACTTGATTCTTCATCTTCAGCCGTTAAGCATCTTCAGCCCATCTAATCTCCCAATATCACTCGTGATGCTCCCGTAAATATATATATATATGCAATCTAAGATACGAGATGAAAAACTAGATGAAAGCTACATCCACATGACATGATGAGAGAACACAGATGGCTATGCTTTAGTTTGATGACGGCCCCTTTTAACCCAGACAAGGTGAAGCAATTGCAGGATGTCTACAATAAAAGGCAATGCGTGTAAACAATCCATAATATACGGAGTCAAGGTGTGTGATCCTGCCATTACTAGACGCCTCCTAGATCTACCTGGTCCGTGCTAGTGATGCTTCCGAGTGTCTGTACGCTGTGCTGTACTTCGTACAAAGTACTCAGTATGCTGTAATGTCTCCTAGTACTCCCTACCTTGTATCTTAGAATGTATCTTGCCTACTTTGTGCTGGCCTGGCCTTGCCTGATGCCGGCTACTGCATCCACGATCTATCAGAGCAGATTGCGTTCTTTGCTGCAAATCCGCTGGGGCGCAGCCACTGTCGGCCTAATCCCATCCCATTCAACCTCATCTCATCTCATCTCAGCACTGATCGGCCGGTCCTCGTCTCAGCGTTGGTGATCATTCTCGTACTTGGCAGTGCAACCGATTACTCATTACAGTGACATTATTATTAAACACGCTCTGCACCACATGCATTTTCACATAAATAGATAGAGACACACAAACACGTAAACATGTAAACTCGTACTCGTAAATGTCACCAGTCCGAGACAGACAACGGCCGATGCACTCAAGCAGACACTGCCGTTCCAAGACATTGCAAGCAAGGGACCGCCACCAGTGATATCAATTCAAGCAAAAAGACGATTATGTTTCTTTTTCTCTGATTTCCTCTGATTTCCTATGGGATTTTACTGCTTTTCAGTCCTCACTTTCCAGTCATCCCTTGCAGTCGATGCGCGGCCCGTCTTACTGCTCACTTGATAGACTACCGACCTGATCAGAGCTCTGGCATATCGCCCATTGATACGGTCTCCCTGCATTATTGCATTATTGCATTATTCTGCTTTTTCTATCCTCTGTTCCCGTACCACAATATCTAGATGTCTCCTAAATGTCTACTAGCTACCATTGTGTTGGCTTATGTCAATAAAGACTGGCGGTCCACTTTTACGTCGATCGTCCAATCACAACGCGTCGTCCTCACCTCCTTAATAGCCACACTCAAACAGTAGCTATGGAGTGCTTAGTCTACTATTATAATAGACTTCATCACGTGAATCATATAAAAGCCCCGCCCTTTGCCCACAGACTTAGGCAAAAAAATCTTTTTCGTACGTAGACCCTCTCTCTCCTTCCGCCTTACCCAAACCTATCACCACCACCACACCTAGGATTATCACCACTTTTTTTTTAGAAGCAGTGTATCAGTCTCTCTTCAAAATCTCTTTCCCACCTATTCCCCCCTCTTCAACCACCACACCCTCCTGATCAGGACTGAATCTTTCAACTACATCACCATCAAATCGTCACGACGGAAGAGGCTGCCCATCATGGTAAGTTTTGTATTTTGCTCTTTTTTGCTCTTTATTTTTCTATTTCATCATCCATCGACTGCTCCCCCCCATCTCGAACTCGACTCGACCCGAAGCACATCGACGACGACACCGCCCCAACACACCGACGATACCCTTGATACGCCGCATCCCGTCTCGCACTATTCTCATAGGCTGCCCTCACCTCGGTCTGATTCCCAGCCGGGCCATCTCTCACCTCACATCCATCACGACGACCATCTCGATTCCGGCACCCCTCACCCACTCCATTGTCGTCAACGTTGTCACCATCGCCGTCGCCATACCCTTGTCGACACATTACGCCTCACGATATCACGACATATCCTTATTTTTCCTTATTTTTTTCTTATTTTTTTTTTCAGATATCACCACATCTACATCACAATGCGCATACACATCTCATCACTGTCACCCTCTCGCCATCATTTACTACCCCTACCCCCACCCTCACATCTGTTATCTCCTCTACTACAACCTGAACTTTACTAACTTAACAGCCGCCTCCGCCGCACCAAAAACCCGAAAATGTGCTCAAGCGGGCCCATGAGCTGATCGGCGTCAACCAGGCGCCGGCTGCTCTGACCCTGCTGCACGAGCACATCACCTCCAAGCGCTCTCGCAATGTCCCCATCGCCTCCCTGGAGCCCGTCATGCTCCTGCTCGTCAACCTCTCCGTCGAGCAGAAGAAGGGCAAGCTCGCCAAGGACGCCCTGTACCAGTACAAGAACATCGCCCAGAACACAAACGTCGCTACCATTGAGCTCGTCCTCAAGGACTTCATCGAGCAGGCCGCCGAGAAGGTCAACTCCGCCCAGAAGAAGGCCGACGAGGTCCAGTCCTCGCTCGAGGCCACTGCCGGCACCACTAGCATCGATGATCTTGAGGCTTCCGAGACCCCCGAGTCCATCCTGCTTGCCACCGTCTCCGGCGAGCAGTCCCGCGACCGCACTGATCGTGCCATTGTCACCCCCTGGCTCAAGTTCCTGTGGGAGGCGTACCGCACTGTGCTGGATATCCTCCGCAACAATGCCCGCCTCGAGCTCATGTACCAGAGCACTGCCATGCAGGCCTTTGACTTTTGTCTCAAATACGCCCGTAAGACAGAGTTCCGCCGTCTCTGCGAGCTGTTGCGCAACCACGTCCAGACCGCGGCCAAGTACTCTACCCAGATGCACGCCATCAACCTGAGCGACCCGGACACCCTGCAGCGCCACCTCGAGACCCGCTTCCAGCAGCTCAACGTCGCCGTTGAGCTTGAGCTGTGGCAGGAGGCCTTCCGCAGTGTTGAGGACATTCACACTCTGCTCAGCCTCAGCAAGCGTCCCCCCAAGAACGTCATGATGGCCAACTACTACGAGAAGCTCACCCGCATCTTCCTCGTTGGCGAGAACTACCTGTTCCACGCCGCGGCCTGGTCTCGCTACTACCAGCTGCTGCGCCAGTCTTCCATGCTCGTCGCCAACGGCCAGGGCAAGAAGTCTGATAACCCCCCTGCCACCGACGCCGACCTGGAGCGTGCTGCTTCTTTTGTCCTGCTGTCGGCCCTGTCCATCCCCGTCATCAGCACCACCCGCTCGCGCGGTGCCATGGTTGACTTTGACGAGGCCCGCAAGAACAAGAACTCGCGCCTGACTCACCTGCTCAGCATGAACCAGGCCCCCAGCCGTGCTGGCCTGTTCCGCGACGCTCTGTCCAAGTCGCTGCTGCGCCGTGCACGCCCCGAGATCCGTGACCTCTACAACATCCTCGAGGTCGACTTCCACCCCCTGTCCATCTGCAAGAAGATCTCCCCCATCCTGACCCAGATCGGTGAGGATGCCGAGATGGCCAAGTACATTCTGCCCCTGCAGCAGGTCATCCTGACCCGTCTGTTCCAGCAGCTGTCCCAGGTCTACGAGACTGTTGATCTGGACTTTGTTCAGAGCCTGGCCCAGTTCCCCGAGCCCTACCAGGTTACCCGCGCCACTGTCGAGAAATTTATCATGAACGGCAACAAGAAGGGCGATCTGGCCATTCGCATGAACCACGCCACTGGTGTCCTCAGCTTCGACACGGATATCTTCTCGTCGGCCAAGGCCAGCCACTCTGGCTCTGCTGCCGGCTCTGCCGAGAACGAGGCCAAGTCTGTCCAGCGCCTGCAGAGCACCCCCTCTGAGATTGTGCGCTCGCAGCTCAGCCGCCTGGCCAAGTGCCTGTACACCACCTGCTACTACATCGACCCTGCTTTCAACCAGGCCCGCATCGATGCACACAACGAGGCTCTGGCCCGTGCCAAGGCCGGCGCTGAGCAGGAGCACCTGGACACTCTGGCCCGCAAGAACGTGATCCAGAAGCGGAAGGAGCAGGCCTCGGAGCTGCAGGCCCAGCGCGAGAAGGAGAGCGCCAAGCTCAAGAAGATCCGCGAGCAGGCCATCCTGGAGGCTGAGCAGGCTCGCCAGCAGCAGGAGCAGAAGGACCGCGAGCAGAAGCGCATGGAGCGCGAGCGCGAGCAGATCCGCCAGGCCGAGGTCGAGAGCATGATCAAGGAGCTCAAGATCGGAACCAAGACTCTGGATCTGGAGGCAGAGGACCTGTCTACCCTGGACCCCCAGAAGCTGCGTGCCATCAAGCTGGCCCAGCTTGAGCGCGAGAAGAACGACGTCAACGAGCGTCTGCGCGTCACCGGCAAGCGTATCGACCACCTGGAGCGTGCCTACCGGAAAGAGGAGGTCAAGAAGCTGGCTGCCGACTACGCCGAGCAGCAGAAGCGTGATCTGGCCGTCTACGAGGCCGTCAAGGCCCAGACTCTCAAGGAGTCCAAAGCCACCCATGAGGCCAACGTCGAGCTCAAGAAGCGCCTGGGCCGTCTCGTGTCCAACTTTGAGCAGTTCCGTGACGAGATTATCGACCGTCGCCGCGACGAGTTTGCCCTGCGCCGCCGCGAGGCCGAGCGCGAGCTGGAGAAGCAGATTGCCGCTCGCAAGAAGGAGTACCGCGACCGCAAGCTGCGCGAGAAGCGTGAGCGCGAGGAGGAGGAGCGCCAGCTCCGCGAGGCCGAGGAGCGTGCCGCGCGCGAGAAGGAGGAGCAGAGGCTGCGCGACGAGGCCCGCAGAGAGGAGATGCTGCGCCTCAAGGCCCAGCGCGACGAGGAGCGCCAAGAGGCTCTTGAGAAGGCTGCGCTGCAGCAGCGTCGCGAGGAGGAGGCTCTGGCAAGAAGAAAGGCTGCCTCTTCCGGCGGTGCACCGATATCACGCGGCAGTGCCGACCCTGCCTCGTCCTCTTCCGGCCGTCCTATCCTCAACCTGGCCGGTGGTTCTGGTGGCAGCTGGCGCGAGCGTGAGGCCGCCAAGAAGGCTGCCGAGGCTGCTGGTGGCGCTGCTCCTGCTGCTGCTGCTACTCCTGCCGCTGAGGAGTCTGCTCCCCGCGCCCCCATCCGCAGCTCTGCTCCCATGGAGAAGTCCGACTCCGCTGGTGCTTCCGGTCCCCGCCGCCTCCAGCTGGCCGGTGCCGGCAGCCGTCCCTCATGGCGCGACCGTGAGGCTGCCAAGCCCGCTGATGCCTCGTCCACCACCCCCCCTGCTGTCCGCGAGCCCCGTGACGCTGCCAGCAAGGACGCACCACCACGGACGTTCTCTGGCCGCGGTCCCCCCGTACGGACAGGCGGTCCTCGTGATGGCCCCGTCCGTGAGCTTCGCGAGCCCCGCGAGCCCCGCGAGAACGGCAAGACGGAGGGCGCATCTGCCGCCCCCAAGGAGACGCTTGCTCCCTCTGGCGCACCTGGCCGTTACGTCCCCCGCCACCTGCGCGACAAATAGATGGTAGAATAGAAGAGGAAGATGAGATAAGATGAGATAATGGGAACTTTTTTTTAGCGAGAGCGGAAGGGGAAAAAAAAAGTGATTTCTTTTACAAGTTTTGTTGCATTTAGTTGCGTTCATTCTCCATGATCTTCATAATTAGAATATGGAGCGGAACGGGAGCGAGATAGGAAAAGCCCATGAGCACGACCAGTGCTATGTACTACAGACAGGCCACACCAGCCTAGTCAGCCCACCAGATCTTGTCCGCGGTAATCTATGCGGCAGCAAGGCAGAACTACAAAAAAATGGAAAATATTTCATTGTTTATTTTTTTTTTGTTGCTCTAGTGTCTAGTGTTTTTTTTTTTCCTGACTTTTGAGTCTTAATCTCTCATTTTCTCATCAAGTCACCCGTTATCAAAAACTAGCATCCTTTCGTTTTTGTTTCTATCTTCCTTTTCTGTCTTTTTTTTTTCCCTTTCTCTATTTCCTCCTCTCCTTTTTTCTTTTGACTGACGCTTTGTCATGTCTAATTTTTCATGTACCTCATGTCTAAAAAAGGGAGTTTGGCTTTGATTTTGTATTTACTTGTTAATTTGATTGCTGTTTTGCATTTTAATATATTTAGATATTTCTACGGATAATACTTTGATATTCATCAAGTCTCATATCTTATTGTGATGTATTTGTGGCTTTTCGGTAATCTAGTCCTTTGAATATGAAAGCGTAAATCATAATAAATTGTAGTTATATAAACCCCGTCTATGGCCTTTTTATAACCCAAGATATATCTATCATAATAGGGTAATGTGCAGTAAAACAACAAAACTAATGTCAAGAAACAGAAGAATGGACATGACTATGACTCGGCATCAAGTGTCAGCGCTTCCACCTTATGCAGCGGCGACTCGGTTGATACTGTAGATGTGGAAGTAGTGGCCTTTTGGCTGGGCGACTTGTCACGTAGACTGGGCGATGCTGGGCGGCTTCCCTTGCCGCGGAACAGGCTAATGTGCTCGCGCTGGGCAACGTACTCGCTCGATGCGTGACCCAGGATATCACGAATCTCGCGGCTGCGGTGGCCCTTGATGCGCGACACGTCAACCGACGAGTACTTGGCCAGAGCCCGGCCGACTTCAGTACCCGTAGCAACAACACTGGGAGCTGCAACTGAGGGTGTGCTACTGCTGCTGCCTTCTGGCGTGTGCGTATTGCGGTCGACGACAACCAGGCGGACGGCATCGTTCTCCGAGAAGTGCCCCTGGACATCAACGACACCGACGGGCAGCAGACCAGCGTGATCAACAAGAGCCTGGTATGCGCCCTGGTCGATAAAGATGGTTCCGTGAGGCGACAGACCGTGCAGAATCCAGAAAGAACGGTCCCGGACTGGCTCAGGCCAGGGCAGGAAGCGAGTGTGTAGTGGAGGCTTGGGGAGGGCAGCAGCCGATGATGATGTGGAGGGAGTGGCGGTAGCAGGGGTGGTAGAAGCAGCAGATGCAGCGGCAGCCATCAATGGCAAAGATGCAAACGACGACGACTTTTGCGCCGGCAGGCCTTGGCTAGCCTGGATATGGGCGAGGATCTGGACCAGGTTGTCGGGCGTTGACGAGCGTGTGATGACGGTTGTGACACCGGCAGAGGTGGCCAGGCGTGCAGCAACGATCTTGGTAGACATACCACCAGTGCCCAGTGCAGAGCCGGGAGTAGAAACTGTACGTCAGCATATTTGTATATTTGTATGTTACATATCGAAGAGCACGGGACTGCCTACTGTCAGCTTCGAGAGCGTTGATATCCTCGACAACCTCAATGGGCTCGGCATCGGGGTGTTGTCGCGGGTTCTTGGTGTACAGACAATCGACATCCGTCATGAGAAACAGCAGGTCGGCGTGGATCATGGCAGCTGTAATGGCAGACAGGGTGTCGTTGTCACCAAAGCGAATCTCCTCGACGGCCAGCGTATCGTTCTCGTTGACAATGGGGATGACACCCATGTCAAACAGCTCGTTGAACGTGTTCTGAGCGCGGAGATACTGCGTGCGGTCGGCAATGTCGTTGCGTGTGAGCAGGATCTGGGCAATGGGCTGGCGCAAATGGCCAAAAAGCGAGTCCCACAGACTGATGAGACGGCACTGGCCAATGGCGGCGAGGGCCTGCAACTGGGCGAGGTGCTTGGGACGGTGCTCGACGTCCATGCGGCGCAGACCGACGCCAATGGCACCGGACGAGACGATGACGACGCGGTGGCCCTCTTTGCGGAGGCGCACGGCGGTCTCGACGATCAGCGAGAGGGTGGCGATGAGGGGTTCATGGCTGACGGCGTCGATGATCGAGCTCGTTCCTAGGCTGTTAGAGGCTGTAGATGCTAAGTGGTGCAGGGGGACATACCGAGCTTGATGACAATGCCCAAGGGGCGAGGTCCCTTCATGGCTAGAGAGTTAGACGGTGAGAAATGATGATGAGAATGAAATAAATGGGATGAGAGGGGAGGTGAGAATGATGAGACTGAGGTGATAGAGAAGATGAGACTGAAGATGAGATTGAGAAGAATAGAGGCAGTTATATCAAAGATCGTGAGATGTCCCACGATGTAGTCAATATCAAGGCCGGCACGAGGCTGTGGGGAGACGACTCGATATAAAGTCGGGGTGAAAGTTAGGTAGCAAGTATACAAAGTAGAGTCAAGTCGTCAAGACAAAGCTCAACGACTCGAAAAACAGAATAAAACCCAAAACAAATTCAGAAATCAGAAATAAAATAAAATAAGATAAAAAAACTTACATGTATGGTGAACACTCTGCCTGCCGTGTGGATCCATGGCTGCATGCCCAGAATTGTGAATATAATGACAGGGGGGAGGGTGACGATGGAGGGGGGGTAGACTGAGAAAGAAAAAGAAGTTGATGCGTTGTGTAGATCGTGGAGGCGGTAATATAGAATACTGGCGGTCAGATGTCCACGATATCGATAATGTGCCGGCTTAGTCAGACTGCCTCTCGTTGTGTGTTTGCCGCAGCCGCAGGGCGTCTCTCGAAATTCATTTAATATCCAAAAAGAGAAGGATGTCGTCGGTGTCGATGTTGGATCGCAAGCGCAAAAACGATAATTAAATTAAATGACAGTTAAATGCAGAAAATAGCTTCTGTCAAACACAGGGCGTGCGGTTGGTCAATTCGAGTCATTCGGGGAGCTTTTCTTTCTTCTTAGTGGTATCGATTACTATCGATTACCGACATCGGGCTAAAATACTTTTTGATAGGCGTCATACGGTGAGGCTCGGTTCTGAAATACAGCGCAGATGAATAATAGCAATGGTCAAGCGTGGGTCACGTGCATAAGACTGGGCACCGGAACTGGAAGAGACTTATCGATAGAGGGCAGAAAGAGTGGAGGGTATTAGGTAGGCACAGTACATATTATAATGGAACAGTCAGTAGAAACACTGCAGTTTGCTCAACGTCAATTCACGATATCGACATCTACACACATCTACACAACCACAATGTCGTCAATACCAGAACAGTCGGCCTCTGCGCCAACACTCTCTACACCTACAAATACAAATACAACAAAACCTACTTCCCAAATCGAGCGCTTCCTCGAGAATGACCCAAAACGCACCGGCTTCGACCCGGCCACCGGCTGGTGGATGAACTACTTTCGCATCCTCACCGGCCAGGTTACCCCCGAGGGCATCCACCACTACCGCGAATGGCGCTACCGCCAAAACGAGGAGCGCGACTGCAAGCGCTGTGACGAGGCGCGCGACTACCTGCTCAAGTACAGCCCCATTGTGCGCTTCATGGCCGAGAAGACAACGCAGCTGGGCGGCCACGAGATGGACGGCAGCAAGATTGTGTGTGCGCGGTGCCCGGCGCGCGTGACCGAGGTCGATGTCAAGGGCGAGGATGGCCAAGTCAGAAAAGAGCTGAGCGTGGTGCGGCAAGGCGGCGGCTTCCACCCCGACTTTGGCATCCTGCTGTGCGCCAACGAGATGCGCGACCGCAAGCACCTGGAGGACAACCTGGCACATGAGATGGTGCACGCATACGACCACTTGCGGTGGAAGGTGGACTGGGACAACCTGCGGCACGCGGCGTGCTCAGAAATCCGGGCATCGGTGCTGAGCGGCGAGTGCCGGTGGACGCGCGAGGCTGTGACACGGGGCAACTGGAACTTGACACAGCAGTTCCAGCATTGTGTGCGGTCACGGGCGATTCAGTCGTTGCAAGCCCGGCCGCGGTGCAAAGACGAGGCACATGCGACCAAGGTGGTGAATGAGGTATGGGACTCGTGCTTTAGCGATACGCGGCCGTTTGACGATGTGTTCAAGTAGGTAGAGCTTGGGGCAGACGGGATAGACGAGGCAGAGGAGGCACTCCTTTGAGGCAAAGTTCTTTGAGATTATAATGACATCTCCCCATTCTGTAGCTTCTGTAGCATGTATAATGATACCATTGTATTATAGTAACAAGCTGATAGCATTACATGGCGCCTAGGTGCCTGATACTCAAGGAGAGAAGATGTAATGATTGCAGAAAGATGAATGAATGAATGTAACAATAAACCCAAGACACCAAAATGAAAAATAAGAAAGACAAACCGAAATCAAAGTAATCCAAACGCCCATCCGATGCCAGCTGCGCTCTGCCTTACGCCATGTAAATTAGATTCGTCTCATACTCCCGCATGCCACATATCGCACATGTCGTCAACTTATATCACTGCTGCTACTCGCCACCTTTGCCTTTCTCGCGGTTCGTTGCCCGCTCACCCTTGACGCAGTGCTTGATGATCCAAGGGTGCTGCTGCACTGCATCCAGCGGCAGTCTCTTATCGGGATCCAACACCAGGAGCTGTTTGTTAGCATAGTTCATATTACTATATACAGATGTAAGAGAGACTCACCTTCTTGATTAGATCCCGTGCTTCGGGACTGACAAATGAGGGAATCGTCATGTCGGCACGCGCAATGCGCCGATGTGTCATCACCATAGTGTCCTCAAACGGTGCCTCGCCGACGAGGAACTCGTACGTCAACACACCCAGACTCCATAGGTCCACCTTTTCATCGTACGAGTTGTCGTTGCCGTTGCCGTGCGGCTTCACCATCTCCGGTGGCAGGTAGTCTAGAGTACCACACAGCGTTGTGCGGCGGTGGTTGGGTGCGTGCACACTCCAGCCGAAATCGGAAATCTTGAGCTCGCCGTGGATGCCGACCAGGATATTCTCAGGTTTGATATCGCGGTGAATGACGTGTTTGCGGTGCAGGTAGCGCAGCGCCGACGCCATTTGGGCCACGTATTGTGCCGCCTTCCACTCGGGGAAGCGGTTCTCACGCCGAAGGTGCTTGTACAGCTCGCCGCGGCCGGCAAACTCAAGGATCAGAAAGATGCGCTTGCTATCGTGGAAATGGCCGTACATCTTGAGGATATTGGGGTGCCGCAGGTTGCTCTGAATCTCGACTTCACGGCGCACCTGCTTCTCCACACCCGAGCCGTGCTGCAGCTCCGCCTTGTAGAGCACCTTGAGCGCGCAGATAAAGCCACTGCTACGCTCGCGTGCCAGGTAGACACGGCCAAACTTGCCCTTGCCCAGTGGCCGGCCGATCTCAAACATGCCCAGGTGGAACTGGCGAGGCTGGTTGTAGAGAGGAGCGCTGCTGTCGAGAGCACTCTCACTCGACCGGTGCTCGGCTGCATCGAGCGAGTCTTCGGTGGCGGCTGTTGATGCTGATGAAGTTGTAGTTGCTGATGATGCTGTTGCCTTTGACGATGATGACGAAGCAGTTGCTGTGCTTGTTGCTGATGTGACGGTTGCTGTCCTCGAGGGAGCGGTTGTGTTGGAGCTCTGAGACTGCAGAGCCACCTTGAAGAGGTTGTTTCTAGCCGTGCTCTGGCCAGACTGTACGGATGGCAAGCCCTAGGTAGTTAGCATGCTGTCTTGTTCTATAGAGGGTTGCCAAAAGTGTGCACCTTTGCTTTGGGGTATGACCGGGCGCCGTCGTTCTCATCGTTGACGGACATGCGCTCAAAACGAGACTCGAGCGCGCGAGTGGCTGCCATGGTGAGGTAGAGATGGAGAGATGGGAGATGGAGAGAGATGGCGGATGAAGATGCGATGCCAGAAATTGGAAAGAGGATGACAAGAGAGGAAGAGAGGAGAGAGAAAGCAAGCAGAAGCAAGCAAGAAAAGGACTGTTGATGTGCTCGACCAAGAAACAAGTAGAAGAAGCGCTGTCGGACACAGTCTGGGGAAAGACGACAGTCTTATTCGAGTTGAGAGTTGAGAGTTGAGAGTTGAGAGAATCAAAAGGGAATGGAATTAAACCAGTAAAACAAATCCAACTGACAAATACAAGGCAAGGGATAATACCATACAGAACGAGGGTCGTCGCTATGGTGCCCCTTGAAGCACTAACGATGGTGCGGTGAAACCCATCAACATCGGGCAGCTAGCTCCCCACTTGTTGTTTTTGGTATATTTTGGTGCAGTCGTATGGGCCCGCCTACCGTTGCCCCGGCGACCACCCATTATGATGACTCAGCCGCTGACACTGGCTTATCTTATCGGCTATTAAGATGATCTGCATATCCCGAATAGGAAATAAATGATGGCATCCAGCCTTACTCGTTGTCAACGTTGAAATTATTAACGTTGAAATTGGAGGCATCAGACAATCTTTCCCATACAAGGGTACGAGCACACAGACTTTTCCTTTCTTCCGCGCACTACAAGGTGTTCATCGTCGCATTCAGATCGTTCCAGATGGCCAAATCATCCAGCTCAAGCACATTCCCATGCTGAGGGCCACCCTCATTGGCATGTGATCTGCCATTTGTGTCCTGCTGCTCCTCCTGCTGCTGTTCCGCATCATAAAAGACATCCTCTTCATACTCCTCTTCCATCTCGTCGTAAACGAATTCGTTCTGAAAGTCCTCCTCGAATCCAAGCGGCATTCCGTCGTCGTCGTCATCGTAGTCAACGAACCCGTCCTCCTCGAATCCAGGCGGAATTCCGTCGTCATCATCGTCATCATCGTCGTCCAGGTCCAGATCCAGGTCTTCTTCTGCCTCTTCCTCATGTTCCACCTCCATCTCATATTCCTCCTCCTCTTCCTCCTCCTGCCCCTCTTCCTCTCCCTCTTCATCTCTCTCTTCTGACTCCATCCTCACCGTCCGTTCGCCTCGAACCAAGTCGACAATATAATGCCTAAGATCCCGATCAAATCCCTCTCGAGTGTAAACGGGGTGCTCATCAAGCCGCTCCACATGCTCAAATTCATATCTGATAATGTTTGCAATGTGTGGGAAAAGAGCTTGGGCAAAGTAAGTGGTCATTAACTTGCAGACGTGGGTATTCTGGTCTCCCGTGAGAGCCATGTGCATTGGGTGGGTATTGTTGTAGTGTAGAATTTCTCTGGCATAGTAGCGAATAAAGACTTTGGTGAGACACATAAAGTCCGACTCCTCGGCCAGGAGTGAAGGGATGTCCAGGCCCGGCGTGATGGGCGTGAAATAGTCCTCACTTTTACGGCCATAGGCGGTCAAGCAGCTCGTGGCACTGTAGATTGCTGAGCCGCGGACACTTCTCCAGTGCATGATAGCAATCATTCTTGGAGTGACAGTATGTTCCGGGACCCTGAGGGCGAGAAAAACCTCGTGCATCATTGTGACTGCCATGGTCGATGGTGAGTGGGTTGTTGGTGTTGATGGATGTTGATGGGGTTGATGAGATTGAGATTGTTCAAATTATTTTGAAGAAAATGGTTAATGAGTGAATTGTGTAATGAAATGAGAAATAGAAAAGATAGAGATGCACATTTTATATATAGAGATTAAAAGTTTGCTCTATCACAAAATTAGCCAGTGGCGGTGGCATAGTCTACTAAGTCCAAAGTACGTTTGCCATTAGATATAAAGCAGACTTTCTACTGAGTGTACAGTAAGAAAGGCGGAGATATTTGCCATCACGAAAGATCGACCATACAAAGTTCGCCGAATACAAGACTTTTATACTTTGTAGACGTCGTTGGTTGTTTGCCTTTGGAGGTGACCATATTCAAAGGCAACTGTTTTATTATGGACGATTTTCGGGATAGGGCTAGAAATGGGTCAGTTCTCACAGTATAAAATTATCGAGTGCACGATCTAGTGTAGCGGGAGAATTAAAAAAGACTAATATCGTTATAGACTGTTCGGCTGTCGTCATGGGAGAAGTTTTGATGCTGAGGTCGACCTATACACAATTGTGTTCGCACACCTCAGGTTCATATTTGACAGTCTCTTCTTGCAAGCAGAATCGTGCTGTTACTTCGTCCTGCTCTTGTGTAAATACATCCTGTCTTACTTTTGACAGCTATGGGTTCGGTGGTCGTATTAGAGAATCAAAGGGTTGCGTGTTAAAGTCCAGGTCAGTCCCTCCCACGAAGGAACGTCAGCCCCTAATAACTGAGAAAGGTCAATCTCATAGCTTGAGTAGATGGTTGAAATATCTTACGTCTGACAGAGAAGCAACTTGAAGCTTCAAGCTATCTTCAACAGTGTCATCGTATGCCATCAAAGAAATAAGCAAAGAAAACATTGAATAATTGCGCCTGTGTATGGGTATGGGAATTACAGTAGGAACCAAATCTAAATAATTTATACCAAAAGACCAAAAGTGATATCAGAACAAAGACAGGCAAAACAAAGACAAATAAAAAAACAGCAAAACGCGTAAAAATCCCAAGCTATATAGAAGAGAAACAATCAAAGGGCCTCAACTACTTCAGAACGCTTAGCTGAGATACACCGGAATGCCGTAGACGCACACAGCTGCGGCTGTCAGGTACCGGAACCGCGGTGCCCCGCGTGCAAGCATCAAAGCTTCCACCAGGGACGATTTGCCAGTCGTATGTTTTGACGACGATGACGACGACGGCTTCTTATCCTTATCATCCTTGTTAAAGGCACCCTCTGGCACAAGGCCCCATTCCTCAAATGCCTGGCTGGCATATCGGTCAATGTCCTTGTCCGTCACATCCCACAGCGTGCCCACAACTGCAGGGCAGCCTGCCAGCATATAGTCCCACACCGTGCCGTGCAGCTCAAATTCGCCGTTGTAGTTGAGCCCAGCTGAGCTGCATCCCATCAGCAGCGCCGCCGACCGGCATTTCTCCAGCTTGCGCACTGTCCGGCCACGGATGAACTGTGCACCACTGCCGTGGCCAAAGTAGAGCATGACGTCTTTTTCACACAGAATCTTTTCAAACTCGTCCTCGGTCGGCTCGCGCCCAACAATACGCGTCCACGACGGGCCATGCAGGCTAGATGTCAGAGGACCGTCAAATGTTGTTTCCGTCGAAGGCAGGTCGCCAGTCGGGTTGAGCATGTATGCGCCGCTCAACAGAGACGCATGGAATCCGCTCGGGCGGTGGTCCTCGGGCTGCCTAAGCTCGTCGGCGTCGTTGTTGTTGTCTTTTTCAACAGATTGCTGCTTCTGGTCCATGATCAGGCGCCGGAGACATGCCAGCGAGGGCACACGGGATACGGCCAGGTCTTGCATGCACGGAAGAGACTCCCATGGGAACACATGCAGAGCCTTGTCAAGCACAAGGATGCTATGCAGATGGTCTTCGACCGCCTTTGGTGTCGAACTTGGCCGTGCCTTTCTTTCCCGGACAGCAGTATGGTAGGCATACAGAGCATCAAATGTTTCGACCACCATGGCGTCAAATTCAATCTCGTCGTATGCGTTGCGTTCGCCGTGGAATTGTAGAATATCAACAACAAAATAAAGCAAATCGTCCAGTGCGTCATCAAAGTCGCATCCGTCGACAGTAGCATCGCCGAGACCAATAAATAAGTCCAGGATGCGAGGATCAAGAGCCACCCGAGTTGACACGGCCGATGTCGCCGATGCAGCAGACGTCTTTCCTCCCCGCTTCTTTCCACGCCCAGCAGGCGAGCGCCGAGACGGCAGGTGTTTTTCGAGGATGCTCTCAAAGCTCTTTTGGAACCGCGCAAAAATGGTCGGCCGCCGTACGTGCTGTGAAAAAATGCCGCGGAAACCACCAAGCCAAATCTGCTCGACATTCTCCAGCAGCTCCTTCAGACGCGTGTCCAGCTGCTCGCGCTCGCTCCACCAGCTCGACTTGGCTCCCTTGACGGACATGTCACGGGCTCCGTGGCAGCTATCGTTGATGGCCTGCACAATTTCCAAAAGCTCACTTCGGCCCTGCTGGAAATTGAATACCTCGTTGTCGGCATCGCGCGAAATGGCGCGCTCTAGAGGAAGACGGATTACGAAAGGGCTCTGACCCGCCTGCAGCTTCGTGATGCACAGATCGTGCTTGTTCTCGCTCAACGCCATCGAAATCACACTCCAATCCTTGGGGATAATGTCAACATAGTCACGCTGGAATCGGTTGATGCTAGTGTCCGCAACGTTGAAGGCACCGCCAAAACTCGGGCGTCTGCTAGGCGATGATGCTAGCGAAGCTACAGCTGGAGAGGCAACTGGCCACCAAGATATATCGCCAGCAATATCTTGCTTGGTCATCATCGCCTTTTCCACCAGCACGGCCCGACGCTCTCGTTTCCACGTCATATTGCGCGCCAGCTCAACAGAACAGCTGGCATAGCTAGGGTGACCAAGTGCACGAGGTTTACTCCAGGACGTAGCGGACAGAACAATAACGGCACTCTGCAGCATGCTGGAGATGCGGTTGAGTGTCACCGAGTCACCAGACACAGCTGCAATGGCTTGCGCCTCGATCAAACAGTCTTGAGCTTCCTGCAGCATCTCGATAAAATTAGAAGCAGCCTTGCCAGACTTGATTGGCGTACACATAATCGCCCGTGTCTTACTCGCAACCGGTGACTTGCTGAGAGAAAGTCGCTCCATGCCTTCAACCAGTGAAAGGCCGCTGGCCACGGAGGGGAAAGAGAGCGTGGAGTCTTGAATCACGGAAAAGACTGCATCCCGTGCCATCTGCTCGGTACTGTGGCCCAGCAAGCATGCAGCGAGGGCAATGTGGCCAGCTAGGATCTCCGCCTGGCCCTTGGGCGCAATACTCAGGCCGTCGTTCACTGTGCCTCGTAGGATCGAAAGAGCTGTTGCCCAATCCTTCTTGCTCAAGAGCGACATTGCCTTTTGGGCCATGAGAATGGCATTTAGACCAAGCACGGTCGGGTTGTCGTTTATTGTCAATGCAGGGGCAGGAACTGATACAGCGACTTCCGGAACGGCTGCTGCTGCGGAAGTCACGGCCTTCTTTCTTGTTGTTCTTGTCACGGTGGCCGTCGTGGTCGTTGTTGAGGTGGCTGCCTTGCGAGTGCTAGCTCTAACAGGTGCCTTTGTAGTCTTGGTGATCTTGGTGGTCTTGGTAGCCGCAGCTGCCTTGGTCTTCCGGCCTATAGTAGCCTTGGGCGCCTGTTCTTCTTCGGCATCGTCATGAATACGAGTGTCTGGGCTTGAGAGGCGCGAGACATGCTGGATAATGATCTCGGCTTGCTGCATCATCTCGAGTTCATTCTCATCGTCACCCATCTCACGATATAGGTTTGCAAGATCGCAGGCCAGCGTCACTTTGCGACTTGTCTGGTCAATATTAGCCATCCGAGATCGGGCTTGAGTGACAAATACGGCCGACTTTTCGACGTCGCCGGCCTTGAGGTGGACGGTTGCCAGCCAAGCTTCAGCTTGAGACAGGGACAGGGCAGCATTTGTCACTGCAGCCACTTTTTGTGCCTGCTCTGCGTAGTACATTGTCTCCTGAAAGAGGCCGAGATGGGCGTAGATAGAGGACAGGCGGAGCATGCTATCAAACAGGGGGTGGAAGAGAGCCCAAAATTCGGGCGATGCTGATGATATAGTAGCACTTGATGTCGTGGCTGTCGAGGCCGTCAATGTATCAGGGCCGGCTCCAGTTGCAGCTGCAGCTTCAGATACATCGGCATTGGTGTCGTCACCCTCATTGCTGAGAGAACTATCAGCCGACAGCAGTTTGCGGTCCATGGACTTTTCCATCCGCGACCAGTCCTGAAACAGCATGCGCACACCGGCTCTACCATTCTGAAGAGCAACAGAGTAGTCACCCTTCTCCAGAGCCACAAGCGACTGAAGGAAGCACGCATGTGCTCCCAGCAGCCGCTTCTGTGTTCCACTCATTCTTCCCAGCTTCTGCGCCTGTGCAGAACCATCCGATGAGTCGGGCTTTGCCTGGGCCAAGTGTTTACTGGCCTCATCAAATTGGCCCACTGTGATCAAATACTCGGCATACGTCAGGTGAAATCTTATTGTCGCACCCATGTGGATTGCCGTATTGCTCTCCATGAAAGCACGAATCTCACCAAGAATCTTCTCTGCTGCTGCCGAGTCACCAGTGCGGAGGTAGTGCGAAGACAGCGCAAATGCAGACTCGTGTGCAAGTGGCATGGTGAGGGCACGGCCGTCACAGGATCCGTTGACGATGTTTGACAGGTTCTGAGACAACTCCAAAATTATGGTGATAGCAGAGTCGCGTCCCATTGCCCGCATGAATTCAGAAATGGAGTGAAGGTGCATCTGAAACTCGGAAATGTTGTCTATAGCCTGCTCAAGTTCGGCTAGTGTCGGGTGATCTGCCATGAGTGCACTCCAAGCTGACAGGCAGTTCTGGAAAACATCAGGATCTGGATATCCTTCCGAGAATCCTGTCAGCGAGGCTGAAAGGGTCTGGTAGTGTGGCAGGTAGGCGGCAAGAGTGGCGTCATTGGCGAGTCCCTGGCTCTCAATAAGTCCCTGTGCAGCCTGGATTTGGGCGGTGATGTCGGCCAAAACATCCTTATTGTCAAGATTGGCCGAGAACAGTCGAAGTAGCGTTCGTAGTCTGCGAATGGGGTACTGTGTAGGGTAGTATATGCCGAGAAGTGCCTCCACACAAGGGTGTGCCAGGTCCAACTTGTCCTTGCCATGAATAAAATGGAGTCGGTGCTCAAGCACAGTCGCATATTCGAGGTCTTCCATCCCAGATGCCCAATCCATATGTACTTCCTCAAGGCGGTGTATGGAGATCAGAGTGCGTGACAATGACTCAACCTGATTACCAGTGGCCCACGCTAGACTTGGTGGCATGCTGTTTAGAGAGGTCGTGACTTGGGCTAGAGCTCCGCCGTCAACAAGGCAGCTTCGGATAGATTGCAAAGCGCCTAAAGCCTCACCAATCTGGCCGCTGGACTTTGCGAGATCTGCCAGGCGCTCCAGCTTGAGTATAAGCTGGGCTTTCTCTTTCTCCGGGCCGGGGCGGTGCTTGATGCAGTCGATTGCACGCCGAAGAGCCTTGAGTGCCTCTGTGTCAAAACCGTCTGCGTTTTTTCGCCGGAGAAAGTTGTATCCCAGATAGTAAAAGTGAGAGATTTTAACAAAATAGGATGCGGATGCATCGGTGCCTTTAAAATCGCCGAGATACTCCAGGACAGTGAGCGAGTCACTGAGGACAGAGTCAAGCTGTTCCCAAACCATGCGGCCCTCCTCGATTATTGACTTGGTAACAATAAAGGCCGAGTCGAGGGTGTGACGAATGGACTGGGTAAGAAGCTGCCGTCTTTGCTCGTATCGGAGAAAGTCCTTGGTACTACTCTTGGCGGCAGGTGGCTTACCCAGCCATCGGAGACAGAACCGCGGGCACTGATAGACAAATGTCTCGAGGAGTGTTTTTGTTTGTGGCGGTATGCTGGCCTTTGATTTGGGCTGTGCTTGTGACATGAGCACGTTAACGGCAGACTTGCGCACGAGGCACACGTTGGCCAGCAGTTCTTCAAGCTCTGCCGTGTCACCCTTAAGCGAACCTTTGATCGAGTCTAGGACATCGACCAGGAGTGAGACGCTGTCCCTGGGGTATTTCTTAGCCAAATTCTTTAATTGCAAAGACAAAAGCTGAGCCGAGATGGAGCAGTACTTTGCAGCTGAGTCTTCTGTCTTGCTCATGAGGCCCAACATTTCAGACGACCAGTGAATTGCCTCCTCGAGGTGGGCATTCTCCCGCGCCATGGAACTGAGACTCTGGTAAATGAGAGCTAGAGGCGATTTCGAGGACTGAGATATAGAGAAGTGGCCGGCCTGGATGAGCTGAAAGATAACGTCAAAGAAACTGCGGCATGAAGAATAGGAAGTCGCCTTGCCGGAAGATCGACTGCGGCGAGCATATGTTGAAAGGCAGCGCGAGAACGGGCCGAGGACATCCTTGTCCGCATCGCAAGACTTTTGAGACGGCATCATTTCCCAGCAGCGCAGTCTTGTCTCAAGACTGAGAGACTGTAGCTCGAGAGCAGCAAGTAGAGATATGCTAAGTTTCGGTTCTATCGCATTGGAATCCTCTTTGCTGGAAATGCTGGGCGCCAAAGAGATAAGAAGCTGTGAGAGAGATTCCATCTGTCGCAGATATTTTTGCTGTTCTGCTGGGTTTGCCGAGGCGGCCTTGACGCACTGGCTGATTAAGTGCCCCGGAGAAGACTTGCAGGAGCGGCGGAGGAAAGGCAGGGCAGTCTCGATGTAAGAGGGTTTCTTGAGTGCCGCCAAGATTCGAAGGGCCTGGAGCTGTGAGGCGATAATAAGCTTTATAGAGGGTGTCAGAGTGGTGGATAGGTCGCCGTAGTCGAGAATGTCGGCTGCAAAGGAGACTGTCGGCTCTGCTGAGGGTTCTGCAGCAGCTGCAGGCTTTGCCGTGCCTCTTGCTGATGCTGTCGTCGCTGTCTTGGGAGCCAGCACAGTCTTCGTTGCCTTTGCCGAGGCGGTGGTTGTAGTTGCAGTAGCATCATCGATTGGTGATGAAGGTGTTGTCGGGCCCTGAAGACGTTTTTTGAGAATGCGTAGCTCACGAGTAGCCTGGTCCAGCATGTTGAGCGCAAGCAGCTTGGCCACAAACGACGACATGCCAGCCTCCAGTTGCAGCTCCGGCAGAGCCACAGCCTTGCTATCTTGTAATGCGCGAAGTGTTGTGAAAGCCACACGCACACACTCCACGGCTGCCAGGCATTGTGAGGTCTGCGCACCAGCGACAGAAGTTGTTGACTTGCTGGCAGGCTTGATAGGAGACGTAGCGACGCGGTTGAGTGTGCGGGGTTGCAGGGGGCTCATCGGCGCCGACATGGAACGCCGCAGGCCATTTCTTACTGTCGACTTGGGCGGCGCATTGTCACTGGTGGTGCGGGCTGGTGTCTTGGGAGGAGCCTGCGTTTCGGCAGTCGTCGCTGTTGCTGTTGCTGTTGTTGCTGCTGGCGGGGATGATGCTGGCTTTGCAGCCTCGGTCAAGGCCTTGAGTGCCGCATTGATGATGTGTGTGGCGAGCTGAGCTTTTTCCTTGTCGGACAGTATCGGCTCGGTCTCATGCCGGACATCATCGCGTGCTGTACCCGGTCGCCGTCTAGCTGTCGCGGTGCCTGGCCTCGACGACGCGGCTGTGGGGGGTCGTGTTGTCGAGGCGGCTCGTGAAGATTTGGATATCGTCGCAGATGGTGGCGCGTAACTGGAATCGGCGTCATGGAGGAGAGACTTGAGGGAGACGACAGTGGCCGGTGTGCAGGTGGTGGTTGACGCGACGGCAATGCGCACGGCCTCGACCTGGAGCTGGAGGGCCGCCATTCGGAAAAGGTTGCGTTATAGAATGATCGTGAAAAGGCGAGGTTGTCGATGATGTCAAGATTGACGAAAACAAAACAAAACAAAAGGGTATATTAACCGTGCTAGTCCTTAATCATAGCATTGCAGGCAAAAAAGAGCATAAATGTACTCCTGTAAGAGAAAGAAGGGAAAGCAAAGAAAGCAAGATAGGCAAACTGAGAAAAGGACGCGTCGGAACAGTGTATCGCGAAGATACTCGGTAGTCGAAGGAGGTGGAAGGTTAAGCTGCAAGGGCAGAAGATAATTGATTACAAAGAACAGGCATGACCCTAGAATGGCAATAACCAAACAAAGTACCTAAAGCCAATGTCATGTCACGGGAACAGGCGTGCAACTCCGCTAGTCTGTAAAAACTCGAAAGGGAAGGAAGCTTTTCACGAACTACTCTTAACATGCGGGCCCAATAATGCGGGTTTGGCGTTGTCACAGCAACGTCGTCAGGTACCGCATTACCTCAGCATTCTCCACAATTTGATTGGCCGTTACTGTCGGTAATTTCAGGGCATCAAAAAAGTTCAACTTCATCTGTCAATTTGAGTGTAAGCGAGCAGCACATTATCGAACAGTTGCGTCAGTATCTCACCTAATCCAGTACCAGAGTACCTCGGCTTCAAAATGAGCTCAAAGACACTCGTTGGACTGCGTACAGCAGCTAATGCGCAGAGGGTCCTCCGCCAGGCACCGACAATGGCCACTCAGTCAAGACGGCTTGCCCTAGGCCTGCTCAACACCCAGCACCAGCACCAGCACCAGCACCGGCAGCAGCAGTATCGGACGCTAGGCTCTCTTCCTACTATTGCGCAGTCATCCTTTTGGAAGTCACTTATTCCCAAGCCTCTGCGGAGAGGCGACGATGGCACATTACCCGTGGCCAAGGCAGCATCCAACGTTCGCAAGGCCAAGGAATGGAACCCGGCAACCTTTTACATCTTTTTTTTCTTGTTCGTCGGATCCATGGCAATCCAGATGATCACTCTGAAGAAAGACTTTGGCACGTTCATGCGCCAGTCAGAGGTCAAGATTGGCCTGTTGAAGGAGGTAGTCGAGCGCATCCAAAAGGGCGAGAGCGTTGATGTTGAGCGCATTCTCGGAACCGGCGACCCCCGTCAGGAGGCAGAATGGGAGGCCGGTAAGTCATGACACATTATTCACCATCAGAGATGTATTCTAACATGACCAGTCATGAGAGAAATTCAGCGTGACGAGACCTCTCGCATCTCCAAGCGCCAAGAAAAGGCTGCTGCTGAAGCCGCTGCTGCATCATCAGCAACAGCTAGCACCAGCTCGAGCAGCGACAAGTCCACGCCAAGCACACCGGCTACTACCGAAAAGCCATCGACAGGCACAGTTGCGTCTATAACTAGTTTCTATTAGGCATGCTTTGGCTCTATATACTACTGATTCTAAATTCTTCTTTAAATGTTACTGCTGTGTGTGGCATCCGTCATGACAGCATATCTTTGAACGGCGCCGGGTCAGCACGGTCGGCAGCCAGACTACTGTCTCCGTCAAAGACTCCGCTAGAGCCGAGCTTCTGCAGTCCCTCTGCAAGCGGCGGAAGGACTGTATCTGTCGGCATCTCCACGCGGACTGCCTTGCCGTTCGATTCATCTGGGTCGATTCCAGCAAAGAATGCATCCTCACCCCGAACACCCCCCATGTTGACAATAGCAATGGGCATGCCGCGGTCTTGAGCCCGTTTCGCTAGTCGCCATGCCGAGTATGTGGCGAGAGACGTCGCCAGCACAAGAAGACGGCCAGCTTGATCGACGGCGTTCTCTGCGGCATGCTTGACGGCCGGCGAAATACTCTCTCCAAACATGACGACAGCCGGCTTCAAAATACCGGCAATATTGGTCTTGGTGCCACTGCTATCTGTGCTGCTGATTTGGCGTGGCATTTTCCATGCACCATCCGCATCAACCTCCACGAATTGCTTTGTTCCATCTTCTGCCTTGGGTGGATTTGCAAGGCAGTGTGGGCATGGCGGGTAGCGGAATGTACTATATGGGGCATCGGGCAGGTCGACATCGCCGTCGGGATTGGATTTGATGCCACGGATGAGCTTCATACTGGGTGGCGCATTGTTTATTGTGCCGGGTGCGCCTGTAGTAGGATTCTCTTTGTCGAAAGCGCCGGCGTCCAAGGCCTCGGCCAAAAAATCAGCCCAGACAGGATTCAAACGTGAAAGTTCAGCCTGGAAATCGTTGCGCGGGACTTCATTGTGGCAAGTCGTGCATACGGCCGAGCGAAGGTAGCCATGCAGTTCGATTGTCGACGTATGTTCAGGCTGGGCGATGCGGTGAAAGGAGTCGACATTCTGTGTGATTATGGACTGTACATAGCCTAGACGACCCAGATCGCGCAAAGCATAATGGCTTGCGTTTGGCTTGGCCTTATGTAGAGTAGACCAACCCAAGAAACTGCGTGCCCAGTACCGTTTGCGTGCTTCGTGACTTGCGACAAACTCGTGAAAGTAGATTGGACGGTACTGCTTGTTGATGCGATATGTGCCATTGTCACCGCGGTAGTCTGCAAGGCCACTGGCTACCGACAAGCCAGCACCGGTCAGAACGACAGTCGACGATGGCAGGCCCGCCGGTGGAGGGGCCGTCAAGAAGGTCCCAAGCGCGGCAATCGCAGCCGATGGTGTGGTTGCATGGCGCGGGATTATGCGTGGAGCTGGAAATGGTTCGGTATATGGAATGCGCATAAGCGGCTTGCGAGTGGCTGCGGCAGCCATGGCGTATGGGGTCCCCAAAGCCAATGGTACTCCAATCGCGAACTGGAACTATGACGACACTGACCAGACTCGGGATGTGGATTCAAGAGGCAGCTCTAGTTTGGTCGCAGCGTACCAATGGCTATAAGAGGTGTCAAGTGGTGAAGTATTGTCTAAACACGGATCCAAGTTATTCAGTCAGAGTAGTGGCGTTGATCAGCGAGGGTTGCTTTTATAATTAGTCTTGAGCATGCTCGAACAGTTGGTCGTCTGTCGATGAAGCTGAAACTAGGCAGGGCAGCTCAGATTCACACGGCAGGCGACAGCGGCCTGGATCTAGCCTCTAATAACGTAAGATATCTTCAGGCGGACACAAAGTGCGGTATGTAAGCACCAGGTAGAGCAGTTAATTCGTCCATACTCCGTACGTTGTTACCAGTTGACCAACCAAAGTGGGGCCTGTGCATTGTGGGCTGTTGTGTAAAATCTTGTTATCTAAGAAACAGCAGTACCAGGTGCGGGAGCTGGCTTTATCTGATCTGGAAGGAACCATCAGTAGAAGAAGCCTAAACTGAATCACCGATTAAAACATAGCGAAATAGGAAGTAGCGAGTCAACAACAAATTAGGTTACAAGTGTTGCAATTGAGCGACCAAGCACATGGGACGACTACTTATGCTTATACAGCGACTTTGATAGGCCAGACTGCCAGGGCACTCTTTATCTCCGTAAACCATCTTTTAGTGCGGGGGACCAAGAAATTTGCTATTTGCGAGTGTCGCGAGAATCGAACCATGCGGATTGGCGCTTCCCGCCCTGTATCCTGTATCGGACCTGGTGCAGGACGCTCCTTCCCACTTTGGCCTGTCTCTTGGCTTTTGATAGCTCTTTCCTAGTTCCTTCACTATTATTAAGCTTTGTTTCTATCTTGTTTCTATCTCGTTTTGTTCTGCCTTGTCCTTGCCTCCTTCATCTTCTTCGTCCCAGTGTCGTTTGCTCTTTCCCTACTTGTCACCACATTTGTGTCGTTGCGTCCCGAACAGGAAATAACAGCCACCAGACACAATCGTTCAGTCATCACCCAAGCACCTACCGTCTACCAACCTACCTGCCTTTGAGTCTTGATCTGCCGTGTTAGTTTTTGGCTCGCACCACGCTATAGTTGCAGGCCGCCACGCCACGGAAGAGCGCGCGGACTTGCCCGGCAGGCACTGAACCCGTCCCCTAAGTATATGGGAGAGCGCCGATTGCAAAATAAGAGGCTTCCTATTCGTTTTTCTTGCCGCATCTCGTTATCTATATCTATTTTCTAGTTGTTTTATTTTTTTTTCTTTTTTCTTTTTACTTTTTTTCGTTTATTTTACTTCTTCGCCGCTAGCTTTGCCGGTTGTCGCCTGTTCTCCGGCGCGTCGCTCTTTCCCTCTCTTCGTTCCTGTCTCCTTCCTCGTTCTTTTATGGTATTTCCCTCCTTCCTCTTTTGTATTCTATTTTTCCCCAGACCCAGGTGTTCGTCTGCCGGTGCGATTACATCATCCCGTCTTGCAGCTCCGACGTCCTCTCCCGAAGCAGCCTCGTTCACAGCTTGCCTCTCAACCTCTTCCACTTCTTCCAATTCATCCGAGCCTCTCCTCACACCGTCTTCAACCACTTTGGTTTCCTGTCGAGCCTGTGTCCTATTACTACTTCTGTCACTTATTTCTGTCCCATCTGTCCCACGTACTAGAAATAACCGCCTTGTCAGGATTGGCCGCATCTTCTCCAGCTCATATCTCATCTCACATCTGCACACACCTCATCTCTCTCATGTCCGTCATGCGTTGGCGTTCCTGCCCGCGGGCTAAAGCTGTGCAAGGTCCGACGTGCCACACTCACAAGCGCCCCCTCCGCCACGTCAGCCTTAATAATACAGCCAATTCAATACGAAGCTACAGCGTCAGCTATAGTGGCACTACCAGCCGATCCTCCTTTCATTACCATCCCCAGGTACAGGCACAGCTACACCACCCTGTCCAGCACCAATCCCAACACCAAATTAGTCAGGGATTGAGGACACCTCAACCACAATACAACCATTCGTCACAACGCCGCGTATATCAAACTTATGCGACTTCTTCGGCGACTCCTTTCCACTCAGCCTCAACAGACGCTTTTATTTATAGTTTGCCCTCGAAAACAACCTTGTTGTTAAAGCCGACGCCAGTCTGCCGTTCACTCGTGTCGATCTCCGAACTGTCTTTACATATACACTCTCGTTCTCTCCCCTTTTCCACCTTCACGCGACCTTCGTCCTCATCAACATCATCAACTTCGACAACTTCTTCTCGCC
The DNA here is from genome assembly GCA_029298715.1 of Ophiostoma ulmi. Taxonomy (NCBI): domain Eukaryota; kingdom Fungi; phylum Ascomycota; class Sordariomycetes; order Ophiostomatales; family Ophiostomataceae; genus Ophiostoma; species Ophiostoma ulmi. The sequence continues at coordinate 2,018,828 of JANSLN010000001.1, read as the reverse complement.
CGGCACTGTCTTCTTCTTCCCCGTCTTCAGACCCTTTGGCAACATTCTTTGCCCCTTTTACGCGGAAACAGCGCCGCAAACTTGCCCTTTGGCTGCCAGCCGTGATGGCCATTCAGGCGCGGTCCCATAGCGATGATTCGCACAAGAAGAAGGCGGACGGACACGATCACGATCATGATCATGACCACGGTCACTCTCACGGTCTTTTTGGCGGCCACCATCACCACCACGACAATACCTTCCTCACCTCGAGCAACAAGAATGATGCCGGTGTTCGCATCACGCGAATTGGCCTGTTCTGCAATCTTGGCATGGCATTTGCCAAGGGCGCAGGCGGCTACTACTTTAATTCGCAATCCATGATTGCCGACGCGTGGCATAGTCTGACGGACCTGGCTTCTGATTTTCTGACGCTTGCAACAGTATCGTGGAGTTTGAAGCCGCCTACAGACAAATTCCCCACAGGCTTTGGCAAGGTGGAGAGTTTGGGTTCTCTTGGCGTTTCGGGCATGTTGCTTGGTGGTGGCATATTCATGTGCATCAGCAGCATGCAATCCCTGTATGCGCACTTATTTTTGGATGCGGCTGCGGCCGCTGAGATGCTTGCACACGGCCATGGGCATGGCCACAGTCATAGCCATGCTTCTACAGACGGCCCCAGTCTGCACGCTGCATGGTTGGCACTCGGCACCGTTCTCATCAAGGAATGGCTATACCGAGCGAGTAAGTTTTCAGCTTTCGTATTATTTTACTTTGACCTCAAGTACATAAACTAACAGCACAGCCATGACCGTTGCGCTTGAGCGGAAATCGTCTGTTCTGGCTTCGAATGCCGTACATCACCGCATCGACAGTCTGACGGGCATTGTGACCTTGTTTGCCATCCTCGGCGCGAACCTGATCCACGATGCTTCCTGGCTGGACCCGGTCGGCGGTTTGTTTATCTCGCTGCTTGTCATTCGCGCCGGTTGGGAGAACACTGCATCAGCACTGTACGAGCTGGCCGACCGCAGCATTGACGACGATGTCAAGGTCTCAGTGCGCAAGCACGTGGCCAAATCATTTGCCAACGACATTGTGCTGGACAATGGCCAGCAGCATCTGGCCGAGCTGCGAGATGTGTCTGGTGTCAAGTCGGGCCAGAACTACCTCGTTGATCTTGAGGTTGCCGTTCCCAGCGACTGGACTGTTGCAAGCATACGCATGATTGAGGAGACGTTGCGGTCCGAGGTGGGCAACACGGTCCGTGGGGTGCGTCGTGTTCATGTGCGGTTTGTGAAGCTGGACGAGACGGTAGAGAAGTTTGACGAGTTCATCTCGGGCGATGTCAGCCCACGAGAGAGTCCAGAGCCAGAGGACCACAGCCACAGCCACAGCCATGCCAACGGCGAGAAGGAGCACAAGCACTAATCTCAGAATGTCAAGCATTGAGGCCAAGCGTCTGGTGTTGCATCATCCAAAGACATGGTTGCATGGCATTGATTAGATTGGCCAAGGCATGGTTGATTGCGATTTACTGCTTATTATTTTGATTTTGGTTTATTATTGCATGCACTAGCCGTAGCAGTTAGTCTGGGTACCATAGTTGGCGTAGGAACTGCAAAAAAAAAAAGACAATTAGATACAAAGATATCATGACATGGCGTTGACACTGATTTGGTGAAGATAGACGATTAGGTAAAGTAATCATCAGTGAAAGAAGAAATTCGTGGACGCGTTGCGCGTGTGATGACGTCTACTGGCGACCCACACGTAGCATATTAGTCATCTGGGCCATCTAGGCAAAATGGTCTCCGGGTCAGAAACACAATCTAGATGCGGCTTACGCGAGTCAATCATAAGATCTTCTCTGTGTAGAGTAATTAGAGGAAGGAAAAAGAAGCTTTAGAGTCAAAATTCCGTGAGCATGGCGTGGCGGCGGTTATAGTGCTATTTAGCCTAAATGCAGGCAACGTTAGGGTCTTTCGGGTCTTCAGGTATTTCCAGCTAGGCAGGAAACAACCGCAGCAGCTCAACGTGCTGTTAATCTTCCAGCTGCGACACTCCCCGAAGGACGGAGTTCAACGTGTACGAAACTGAATGAAATCGTGACCTACAATTAACCACGAATATTCTAGCGGTGGCAACGAGCTGCATTTTTGAACCACATTAATACTGCATTACAACAGGATTACACGTCGGAGCCACCTATTAGGGAGACTCCTAGCAGCCTGTAAGATAGCTCCTACAGCAGAAGCCCCCAGTTTTGTAATATCAGACCAAGGTTGGGGTAGTTACAGCGCATTGGGGTAAAAGGCAAGACAGATTCCACCCCTCGCGCATATCCATTCCAACCATCTATCGTTTGCGTTTGTTCTCTATAGATTCTTTACTTTGTTTTCCTGTATATTCGAGATATATTCATTCTCACAGATTGCTTGGTGCTGTTGCCGACACCTGCCAACATCAGAGCTCAGGCACGTCATTACACCATCTCCTCCTCGACACACCACGCAGCTATCGACCACCTTCAACCGCCCATCTATATTTTCCATCCATCTTCATAGACTTGCATATTTTCGCTTCTTTTTCGGTTCTCGCACTTTCAGAATGGCGGCAAACGCTTCTCAAGGGCCGCTGTACCTTGGTTTCGACCTGTCCACACAGCAGCTCAAAGGTGGGCTCGTCACCTACGTCATAACGCCCATGATCAATTGCTAACTCGCCGACAAACAGCTATTGTCGTTGCTTCCGATCTCAGTATTGTCGCCCAGGCCAAGGTCGATTTCGATGGCGATTTTGGCTCCAAGTATGGCCTCACCAAGGGCGTGCTCGTCAACGAGGCTGAGGGTGAGGTCCATTCGCCCGTCGCCATGTTCCTCGAAGCTCTCGATCTAGTCTTTGCACGCCTCAAGGCCCTGGACAACGGCCCTGACGTCCTCTCGCGTATCCGCGCCATCAGCGGCTCGTGCCAGCAGCATGGCAGTGTCTACTGGTCGGCAGCAGCCTCTGGCGAACTGGCTACTCTGAAGACCAAGGGCACGGCCTCGCAAGCTCTCGCTGACGTTCTGGCGCAGTCCTTCTCGTACAAGTGGGCACCCAACTGGCAGGACCAGAGCACACAGGCCGAGTGCGACCAATTTGACGCAAAGCTGGCGTCGGCCGAAAACCCCGAAGACGGCCCGCACAAGTTGGCAGAGACTACTGGCAGTGCTGCCCACCACCGCTTCACAGGCCCCCAGATTATGCGCATCCGCCGCAAGTGGCCCGAAGTGTATGCCAAGACGGCGCGGATCTCGCTTGTGTCGTCGTTTGTTGCGTCTGTCCTGCTCGGCGAGCTGGCACCCATGGACATTAGCGATGTTTGCGGCGCGGATCTCTGGGACATTCCCAAGCAGGCATGGTCGGAGCCTCTGTTGGAGCTGACGGCCGGCGGTGGCAGCGGCAGTGCCGACGATCTCCGCAAGAAGCTGGGCGATGTCCGCATCGACGGCGGCGGCAGTATGGGATCCATTTCGGCGTACTTTGTGCAAAAGTACGGCGTGTCCCCCGAGTGTCAAATTGCCCCCTTTACGGGCGACAACCCGGCCACCATCCTAGCCCTACCGCTACGGCCACTCGATGCCATTGTCAGCCTCGGCACATCCACCACATTTCTCATGGTCACGCCGCACTACAAGCCGGACCCCAGCTACCACTTCTTCAACCACCCCACCACACCCGGCCAGTACATGTTTATGCTGTGCTACAAGAACGGTGGTCTGGCGCGCGAAAAGGTCCGTGACAAGCTGCCTGCTGCGGCCGACAAGAGCGACCAGTGGGCCACTTTTAACAAGGCCGTCCTCGATACGCCTGCTCTCGGTATTACCGGCCCTGACGACAAGGCCAAGCTCGGTCTCTACTTCTACCTCAACGAGATTGTCCCCAACATCCCTGCCGGTACCTGGCGCTACGAGTGCTCTGCAGTCGACGGCAGTGATCTGAAGCCCTCTCCGTCCGAGTCTGCCTCGGAGACCTTGGACGCCCGCACAATTGTGGAGTCGCAAGCGCTGTCCATGCGGTTGCGATCGCTGCCACTGGTGCACGAGCTGCCGGGTGCCACGGACGGTGCACCCACCCTGCCGGCCCAGCCGCGCCGGATCTACCTTGTCGGTGGCGGCTCGCTCAACCCGGCCATTGCGCAGGTGTTGGGTGAAGTGCTGGGTGGTGCCGAAGGTGTCTACCGCCTAGATGTTGGCGGCAACGCATGCGCTCTCGGTGGTGCTTACAAGGCCGTGTGGGCAGTCGAGCGGTCTCCCGGCGAGACATTTGACGAGCTTATCGGCAAGCGGTGGAAGGAAGAGGGTGCTATTGAAAAGGTGCATCCCGGCTACCAGGCCAAGGAGTTTTCTCAGTACGGTGCGGTGTTGGGAGCCTTTGACAAGATGGAGCAGACGATTCTGCATGAGGAGAAGGCCAAGCGTGAGGCAAAGAAGTGATTGCGCTAGAAGAGTGTTCGCATGAACTTGTCACTTGGCCTTTAACATATAAATAATTTCGATGATAGACTGCGTAAACGTACATACTTTGTGCTATTTAATGACATTTTATTTATCTCGCATAGACTTTCTGTGTGGCCAAGGGGAAATAGCAAGTAAATATTTTAAAAAAGATAAATAAACCGGGAATTAATCGATAAAAGGAGATATATATACTACTTTTTAATAAAATGCCTGCATTTTTTTCATAAAACAAAGACATAAAAATCAAATCAAGTAAAATTGTATCAATTTTTCGAGATGAGATACAGATGAAGCCTTTAACTTATTTAGAGCTTCGCCGCGGGCCGTAGCCCGGGCCGCCTTCAGTCACTTACACATGAATCAATGCCGGACTAACAACAATGGCAGCTCAATTTGGAATAATTGCTTACAGAAATACTAGCAATAATGCTCAATGACGCAGATACGAGACATCAATAATTCGATTGCGTCTTTGTAACGGTGATATCATAAAAGCACACTCGCGCTTTCATCGATGTCACGTTTGAGAAAAAGAAAACAAAAAATGTAAAGACCTCGATAAAGTGACCGCTCAGATTAGATCAAGTAATTAAACCGTCATCAACGCGCCGCACTAGACCATCGAAACCATAGCTGCAAGCTGCCCGGCTTCATCTGTTCTGTAGACGGACTGGTTGCGTCTCTGGAGAAAAAAGCTCTTACGTATTTTCATCACTGCGGTCGTATCGTATTACATGACAATGAGATGGACAACGTAGTCTTGACTGGCCATCCATCAAGCTGCCGCACTTGCGAACATGCCAAACACGGGAGAGCGACCTGTACGCCACAGCATTATACCCTGTCCCACATGGTCAAAGAATCATGTGCTTGTGACTATACTCGTGCTCTGCATTTTGTCTGACTGTCTCTTGTTTGTTTTGTGCCGTGACACATTGGTCAATTGCATCTGCCAAGAACAGTGTCGCCAGTGCTGCGTCGTACAATGCGCAATGTACACTATACACTTGTGCAGTTCCTGTACACCTCAAGGTTGGCGAAGCAGCACAGCCATTCTGAGTACAAGCACAAGTAGAAAGACACAAGGCGCCAAGTCCATAGACAAGAAGCTCCTTGTCATTTCCTCTTGTCTTGCAAGCCATGTGCTGCAACGGCCCGCCACCCCGGGTGTCTGCTGTTCTCCCGGGCAGTTGGTATCTCGCTGCATCCATGTGCTGTCGTTTCGTCGTTTCGCGTCTCGCGTCTGTTTTGACCGGATTTGCCGGGGGCCTGACTCTGCCTGGACATATAGACGATTGATTATCTGAATATTTAGCGAGGCAGATGTTAAGCGCATTGAGCGTATCCGGCTAGCCATCATCGGCCGGTATTGCAGCACGGACCGAGAAAATAGAAAAGCAGACCTGGCCTATTGTTGGGCGCGCTTATCTCTTGTTTTGCTCATATTTTTGCCCAAGTTTTGCCCGAGGCGCGGTTTGCCGTTGGGCGATCTTTGGTGACCAGGGTAATATCGCAGATAGTCAGACGCCGGTCCGTCTTGGAGAATGAGGAATGCAGGAATGTGTCTTCATGCCGCCATCTCGTCATCCCCCTTTTCGGTCCACTTTGTCATTCGAACAAGTGTTTGGAGAGTCAGAATACGATGAGAGACGCAACACTCGTCATTGATGTCAGAGGCAAAAGTACTCAGGAAAGCGACGCCATAGAGTACTTGTAATAGGCAACTTTCCAGGTATTACTGATCTAAAGCAACCAGGCTTCTCAGGCTTCTTAGGCTCCTTCCTTAGTGGGGGGGACAAAGCAAAGCTCCAAAAAAGCTCCAAAAGAAATAGACACAAGGGGTGTGTATTCCGTAATGTTCCTATTTCAGCCAATGAGAGATGTGCATTCCACACCCCCCTCCGCCCCTCTTCTTTGTTTGGGAAGTCGCGCCTGGCGCCGCGTCGCGCATATAAACGACCGCAATGTCCCACGAAAAATCCGCTGGCTTGGAGGGAGGGGAAAGAAGGAGCGACCGAGAAAAGAGGAGAGGGAAAAGGAAAGAAGCAAAGCACAACAATAACTCATAAAAAGAAGGAGCGCGCAACCACCGCCTTCTTCTTCAAGCTTTGATAACCACCTGCACCAATCACAGCAATCTCCAGCAAGCTGCTTTTGCCCCTACGATTTTACCTCATACTATTTTTGAGTTGATACCAACAGCGTATACGACGCATATCTTAATAATCATTTATTATTCAGCATTTACTTAGCCTACGATTTTCATGTTCTTGTTTTTGCAGCATTGTCAACATCATCGCATTTTCAGAGAGTGTGAGTTTTCAACCCATCTTCAAAGAAAGGTATGCTTCTCCCATAACACCCCCCAATTTTGCCTTATTGCTCTGCCTCCCAAGCTTGAATTCCATAATTCGGCCCCCATATATCAATTATATACCATAACCGAGATATCCACAATTGGCTGTGCTTGTCGTCGAGGTGGTATTGGCCTGGAAAGCGGCCTGGGACTCACTGACTGTTGCTCTGCCATTTGTCTGTTCTTTGCCTGTTCTTTGTTCGCTCTTGGGTACTTGGCTACTCCTGTTTGATATGGCTGGCAATGACGCCCATGCCGTATGAGACCATGAGACCTGTCACTCAGTCATGTACCTTTTATGGCATTGCATTGCATGATGGAACCAGCCATATTGGACTCACTAACACTATTATAGGCCGGATTTGCCGACTTCAAATACACTCAGTGAACAGTTGGCGGTCCGCGAACCCGAAGCACAGCACCACTGTCTCCCAATACTACTGCCAGTACACATCTTACACTCGGTTCATTCAGCCTTCCCATAATCCCCATCCAATACGCCGAAAGCAGACAAGTGCGCTGCCTTTACAGAGAAAGCAAAGCTCTAGCTGCTGGCAAATTAAACACAATAATTTCGCGCACCGGGAGCCACTCGACCAAAAAAAAAAACACGGTCTTCTTGAAGAGGAAAAAGAAACAAGGGCAAAATAAAAGAAAAAGAGAAAAACAAAATAAGAAAAGAAAAGAACAGCACATATAAGCAGCCATGCCTAGCGAAGGCTACGCTCCAAAGTCTCCGGACCTCTCCTCCTTCTATTCAGCCCCGGCCCAAGCGCAACAGGAGCAACAGGTGCCTTATCAGCAATACGCTTATCAGCAGCACTTACAGCCGCCACAGCACCAGCAGCACCAGCAGCACCAGCAATATCAACCACAACAGGGCTTTTACCAACCTCCACCTCAGCATCAGCAACAGGCGCCCCACAACCTCTCATATCTGCAGTCACCGCCTCAGCAGCACACTCAACTACACCAACACCAGGGTCAACCGGCGCAACAGCCTTATCACAACGCACCGGATTCTGCCGGTGGAGGAGGTCAGGTTTACGGACAGCCACACCAGCCGGAGCAGCATCTTCAGCTTCAGCACCAGCACCAGCAACAAACAGCACCCCACTACGGTGGCCAACCCCCCTTACCTCAACATCAGCATCAGCAGCCGCAGCCGCAGTACCAGGGCTACGGAGGTGTCTCGCAGTATCAACAGCCAGGTCAGCAGCAGCAATACAGATCGGCATTGGGGTACCAGCCGCAGCCACCATTCCCCTCTGAGCCATATCAGTCTGCTTCACTGCAACCTCAACAACCTCACCACCAATACAACCAGGCCCACGTTACACAGCAGCCGCATCAGCATCAAGTTCAACATCACCACCAACAACAGCATCAACTGGAGCTTAAGCTGGAAGAGTCTGATCTCGCATCACCCAATAGCATGCCCCCAAGAAGAGCTGCGGCTGCGGCCGCCGCGGCAGCAATGTCTGCTTCCGCAGCAGCAGAGGCAGCTACGTCGTCGGTCAGCCCTGGCCCGCAGTCTGCACCTTTCGCCCCATCGGCACCGTCTGCCCCGGCCGTCGACCCTAGAACCATTATTGCACCCTCGCCTGTCAAGACCAAATTTCCAACGGCCCGCATTAAGCGTATTATGCAAGCAGATGAGGAAGTAGGCAAGGTCTCGCAGCAGACGCCTATTGCTGTTGGCAAAGCACTCGAGCTGTTTATGGTGAACCTTGTGTCCAAGAGCGCCGATATTGCGCGGGCCAAGAACTCCAAGCGTGTGACTGCACAGATGCTCAAGCAGGTGGTTGAGTCGGACGATCAGTGGGACTTTTTGCGAGACATTGTGAAAAAGGTTGACCCTGATGAGAAGCACGGCCGCGGGCCACGCAACAGCACGGGCGGTGCTAGTGGATCTGCAGAGGGCGGCGTCGGTGGCGGCACAAGGCTCAAGCTCGAAAGCGATAGCGGCGGTGAAGAGCAGCCCAAAAAACGTGGTCGTCCTGGACGGAAAAAGAAGCTGTAGGCCTGCCAACTGATGGCGACGTGGAATGACGCTCTTGATCTTTTGTATGCGATAAATGTTATTGATTCTAGTTTGTCCTATTTGGCGTTGGAGGGATCTCATGTTTTCTTGCTTGGACATCATTTTGCGTTGTGTTTTGATTTTTTAGCTGGGCTTTTACTTCATGTCAACTCCCAATTCTCTGACCATCATCTTGCCGTTATTTACCGTTCTTGTGATCTGACCAAACCGTGCTGATATCACATCCTACTTGCACGTAGACCAAAAAGGCTTCTAGGTTCCCAGGCAGTTTTCCTTGTGGACGTTTGACACAGCATGCACCATTTGTTCAGCTGCAACTGTCCCTCCACACCATATTAAGCAAACATATAGACGTCATCCTCGATCGACCTGCCTCTTGACCAATCGATTTCCCAAGTTGTCGCTCCAAAGCTTGCTATTCGCCACAAGACTCTATATACTACAGATAACCGAGCAGTATTATATTCTTGGACTGAACATTATTCAAGGCAGCCATAGTCCGTCCCCTGCAAAGTAGCTCGATAGGCGTCCCGCAACCCCTACTTGGCAAGTCCTTTCAATTATATTTGAACTGTGTTGACCCCGTACCACATTTTGGAACAAACTAGCCCATTCTTCGCATTCGCGTAGCACATCCCAAAGCTCGTACTCGCACTACACCCTAGAATAGGGTTGATTTAAGCCTCTCATTATCCCGTAGGATTGGTGAATAAAAAGAGCCCCTTAGTCTGAGGCGTGGCACGAATAGCTCTCTCACACTGAAGCTATGGCCTTGACCTGAAGCTCTACAATCTTTCAGAATACAGAGAATGGCCCCCTTTTTTAAGCACATGTCAATTTAGCCATTCTATTGGCGTATGACACCCGACCCTGCCCCACTATCCAAGATAAATACAGTGGCTCTCTGCGACAGCAGGGTCTCTGTGTCCTTTCAACGTGTATTAGTGCATTATGTAACCATGCCGCTGAGCCGCTGAACTAAGGACTTGAGAATTAGTGAATAACGTTAATAACGTTAATAACAGCTAACAACTAACGAACTAACCACCTGTTCGAAACTACACCGTCAACAAGGTAATTACCCCATCGTATCGAACATCTGGTCTGCTCCTTCCCTTTCTATTCACAGCAGCCATTGTTCCTTCCTTTTTCTTTGTTCTAAACTCTGAATAATGCAAGCATAGCATATGGAGTAGCTACCTTCCATTTCCACTTCCATAACTGCCCGATACAGCTCCGAATTGTAGCCGAACTGTAGCCGCCGCGCGCCCCGAGTTTCGCTCCTTCCGTGTCTGCGACCTCCGTCATAGCACCTGCTGCAATATAGTGTTTTAGTGTATTACCTAAACTGCTACAGTCCCGATTTCCAATCCCAATCACCTTCTCCATCTTCTTCACCTCCTCCCCCGTCCACACATCCTCCGTCCACCTCCCCCTTCCCCCCCCTTTTCGTGAGTATCTTCACAGCTCGCAGCTCAACCTCGACAAAAGTACGCCACGACACGTCGCGCACAACTCGACTGCCGGCTTTATATTTATCAAGTTGCAGGATTACTTTTACGACTACTCCAACCGGCTTTCTTTGGCGCCACCCTCACCGGTCGCCTTCATTTCTCTCTCCAAAGATACATCCGGTGTTGCCCTGCTCGATCTTTGTCGCCGACCTTCGTCACTCGACCCTAGCTTGGCCTATGTCTGCTTTTGGTACCTGAAGAGCTTTGCCCAAGCTTATCCTAAGCTTCTCTCAAGCGAAAGCTATTTCACGCAAACTACCATCCTCGTCGACAAAGGCCACAACCTCGCACTTCCATACGGCGGCCAGCTTGCAGATGTCTCGGTCGTCCCGACTTTGTTTTCTTCGTCCCACGTCCTCGGCGCGCCAGCACTAAGCTTATTGACCTTCAAAAACCACTTCCTTCCCCAAGACCCCTTATCTAGAATCTAGACATACACCCGACTTGCGTCACTTCCCGCCAAATGTCGTGGGATCTGTTGCAGCGGTTCCTCGACAGCGACGTCTTCAACTCCGACCCGTTCCTCTCTGTCTCGTACCTCTCGTGAGTTCGGACCACACACCACAAGCTCCACCGCCGTCTCAATTTCACAATTTACAGACACTGACCAACAGCCGCTACGCCGACCACATTGGCATCCATCATGTCCTCTGTAATAAGCTCCGTCAGTTTCCATACGAGGACATTGAGTTTTTCCTGCCGCAGCTATGCCATCTTATAATAAGCATCGACAATGACTCTATGGCACTGGAGGAGTTTTTACTCGACTTGTGTGAAGAGTCGGTTACTGCTGCTCTTCTGGTACGCTCAAACCCACCTTGATGGACTTTGTGTCTAGTGTATAGTATCTAATGCTAACTACCCAGACGTTCTGGCTCTTCCAAACGTATCTCTACGACCTCTCGTCTAATCCCCAGACCCAAGCCTTCCAAACCTGTCGACGTGTCTACAACAAAGTTCAGCATATTGTGTTTGGCTTGCCAGATGCCAGCCGCCGCGAAAAGATAACCGAAAATGTTTTGCCTGTCACTGTCCTCGCCGGCTTTGTTCTCGCTAGCATCGGCTTCCCCGGCTTGCCAAAACTTGCTGGCCCCATGGCCATTGCCCAAGCTCGCAAGCCAGCACCACCCGGAGAATCGAACACTGCTGGCGGCTCGTCGGATACAGATAAAAAAGATTCTCCCAGGCGGCCCATGCGTGCACAGACAGTCACTGCAGCTTCTTCCAAATCCCGACGGCTTAAAGAAACACCAGGGGTAGGAACGAGAGCCGGCTCTGGTCCGGCATCCATGGCGGTGGCCACCATGTCCACTCCGGCACTGAGTCACGCACCCGAAATCATTCGGTCGCCCCCACCACTGGAGCCCGCAGTGCGCTCGTCAAAGCAACGAAAGCAGGGTGGCTCGTCCCGGCCTGGATCATCTTCAAGCCAGCTTGCCTCGCCTCTGCCCGTGAGATCTCCCGAGCAGCTCCGCCGGACCGTCCCGCCCATTGTGCAAACACACGCCGAATCCGTATCCCTCGAGGCTAGGCTTAGCTCGGCGTCGCTGCCACTACCCGACATGCGGTCACCGCGCATGGCTACCCGGCCTCCTACACCTGTATCGGCTGGTCTGGGAATCCAGGATTCGCCTGCGTCTCTGTCTCGCCGGCACTCACACCATCACCCTAAGCCGCGTATTGTGAGCGTGGGCGATATGACCTCGGAGCAAAAGACCCGACTTTTGCGCCAAAACTACTTTCGGTGCGAGACACAGTTTTTGCGCGCGCTTGAGGACATTTCCAACCGCCTTGTCAGCGTCCCGAAGCCTGCCCGCCTGAGCGCTCTGCGTGCCGAGCTGGCATTGATAGGCCAGGACCTGCCGGCCGAAGTCGACATTCCCATCATCTGCCCGCCAACCTTGGTGAATGGTATGCCAGGTCGCAGTCGGCACCACCGTATTGTGCGCCTTAACCCAGCAGAGTCAACAGTGCTCAACAGTGCCGAAAAGGTTCCATACCTACTCATGGTTGAAATTTTGCGAGAAGACTTCACTTTTGACCCCGATTCTTCGGACAACCAGCGGCTACTTGCCACTCTCATTGCAGACCAAGGATCCCGGAAACGCATATTTGATCTTTCAGACTCGGCACGCCGCCCGGCAACTCGTAATTCAGATGTTGCCGCTGCTGCCGCCTTGGCTCCTGCACTTGAGCCGCCCACCGATAGTGTTTTTGAGCCGACATCTGGAGACCTCGGTCACTCACCTCTGATGAAGCCAGCGGACGATGATCATAGGGGAGGTGCATTCTCTATGCCAGGCACACCGCGGAGAGTTCCGTCCTATGGGTCTGCAATCGCTTTGCCTCCTGCTGTCGCCGCCTTACCACAGCGCAACCCAGCCCTACACAAACACTCGTCCTCATCGTCTCTTGCTAATCGTCATGTTAGCGGCAGCGCCGCGTCTGCTCCATCCGTCTCGGGAACTGCGTCTTCAACCAACACAGCAGCGACGGCCAACTTTTCGGAAAGCACACCACGTAGCTCTGCTGCTTCATCATCTCGACCTAGCAGTCCGGGACCGCTACTTCGCAAAATGACAATCCCAATCACGCGCGGTCCGAATGCACCGGACCAGCCCGATTTCACTGCACTCGCCACGCACATGCGCACTGCTGCCCAGATGCTATCACAGCTAGAAGCGACAAGTGGTAAGCGACCCCGCCAAGAGGTTGCTGCTATTCGTGCCAAGATCATTGCTAGCATGCAGAGTCTTGAGGAGCAGAGTTTTGATCTCGATGACGGCCAGGGCCAGGGCCCTACTTTTGATACCATCATGGCTAAGGCCAGTACATCTTCAGCACCGGCGGCAGCAACGTCTGGTGTAAACGTTCTCGCTGGTGTGCCTGCCTCGAGTAGCTCAGACGCTGTTATCGCGCCTACTGCCAGTGGTGATCATAGTGATGATCCGGCAGCGGCAGTGTCTACAGACCCTGCTGTTGATGGCCATGCCGGCATTGCGCGTATGGAGAACGACTTTAAGACGGGCGGTCTGCAGCGCAAGGGAGACCGCGACGACCCGAGTGCCGCAGTTTTCGGCGAGGCGTGGGACATCAAGCGCGAGCGTATCCGGCGGTCATCGCCTTATGGCTGGATGAAGAACTGGGACCTGGTCAGCGTAATTGTCAAGACCGGTGCCGACTTGAGACAGGAGGCTTTTGCCTGCCAGCTGATTGCTGTATGTGACAAGATCTGGCAAGATGCTGGTGTTTCTGTCTGGGTCAAGCAGATGCGCATTTTGGTGACGGGCGAGTCGTCGGGCCTGATCGAGACCATTACAAACGGTGTATCGTTGCACTCGATCAAGCGGAGTCTGACGCTGGCCTCGATCGAGTCGGGTCAAAACCCGCGTCGGCGTATTGCGACACTCCGAGACTATTTCGTCAAGGCCTTTGGCCTACCCGAGAGCGAGGCGCACCGCGCAGGCATTGATGCTTTCAAGCGGTCGCTAGCAGCCTACAGTGTCATCTCGTATGTGCTGCAGCTTAAGGACCGGCACAACGGCAACGTGCTCATTGACAACGAGGGCCATATTGTCCATATCGACTTTGGCTTTATGCTGTCCAATTCGCCTGGATCTGTTGCCTTTGAGGCCGCGCCGTTTAAGCTGACACACGAATACGTTGAAGTTCTCAATGGCGTGGGCTCTCCTGATTTTGACGACTACAAGCGTCTTTGCAAGCAAGCATTCCAAGGTATGTCTTTATTCAATATTTCTGTATACATCTGTTTAGAGCAACAGCTAACACAATAGCCCTTCGCAAATCTGCCGACAATGTTGTCGACCTCGTCAGCATGGTGGGCCGCGACTCCAAGATGCCGTGTTTTGTTGCCGGCGTGACCCAAGCCGCGGCTAACTTGCGGCAACGCTTCCAACTGCACCTGAGTGCCGAGGATGCAGAACAGTTTGTCGAGACAGAGCTCATTGGAAAGTCGCTCGGTAGCTACTACACACGCCTCTACGACACTTTCCAATACCGTACCCAGGGTATCTACTGAGATGTTTTCGTCTTCTCATCTACTACGTTTTATTTCGTTTGCGGTATATTCTTTGCTATTTTGCTTATTGTTGTTTCTCACCCTGGCCTTTTTGGTCTCATGATCTCATAAAATAAAAGAAACTGCCTTGTTTGTTCAGCGAGCTGGCGAAATTTGTCTTGTTTCCTCTTTTCTGTTTTATTCAACCCCCCTTTCCCTCCACCTTTTGCATACGTTTGGTTTCTTTTGGGATCCTTTCTCATCCTCGACATATACTCTTGGACAGGTGCTTTGCATTTTTTGTTTACTTCTTGCTATTTACTGTTTTGTTTGTTTCTTGCCCTCTTGCTTACTTATCTCGTCTTATTGTTTCTTGATTTTCTTACATACAAAATTCGCATATAAAACGACGGTCAAATGACAATGATAAAGCTACACTATACATATTACATTATGCAGCTACTGCGTCTTGTATACAGAATAAGAGTATGGAAGAGTGTTCTAATTCCTACATACTTTGCGTCCAAATGAAAATGTGCCACGCAACTTAACCCAGCAACAGCCAAAACAACCAAAAAAGCGCGGCTCATTAGATATACAGCAAGATCACCCAACTCTACCAATCTACCATCTATTACAGACCAACGCCGAGCCGCTCCAGCCGCTCAGTGACTGCTTCCACCATGGCCGTCTCGCGCTCCAGAAGCTTTGTCACCTGTGCCATCTTGGCTTTGCGCACATCTGCTGGCACCTTCAGCAGGTGGTGTGGTGTTGTTGATGATGCGCCCCCAGATACAGAACCCTTGGCAGACCCGCTAAACTCGGATCCTGCTATAGATGCCGGCGGCGAGGGGGTGCTCACATTGCTCGGCACTGATACCAATGAGGCCGTCGATGCTTTCAGGTCTTCTGTAGCGCTGCCAGACGCATCCACCAGTGTCTCGGCCTGCTTGGACAAACTATCCCACAAGTCGTGGATCTGCTTGACACGGAGACCAATATCGCTGGCTGATTTGGAAGGTGATGCCGCAGCGACGGACGATGACAGCACAATCGACTTGTTGTTGTTGCTACTGCCCGCAGAAGCTGCGGCGGCCTTGTCGAGACTTGCCTCGAGGGCTTGCACCTCTTGCGACCATACGCGCTCCTTGTCGCTCAAAGGGCGCGCAGAGGCGCGGTTGTATGTACGCCGCAGCCGCTCCATGCGCTCGCTCAGCTCCTTGTGGCGAGTCTGGGCCGTCTGAAGGCGTTGGCGGAGACGCGCGTCATCAGTCAAGGGGACACCGTCGGCACCGTCATTGTCAGCGGCGACATCGTCTTCGCCAGCAATCATGTCGATACGGTGCTTGAGCGAGTAAGCCGATTCCACCTGCTCGCGTAGATGGATAGGAAGGTCGTCGAGCTTGGTAAACATCTGCGCAGCGGCGTGGTTGAGACGGCCCGTCTCTTTGCCTACAAGCTTGTGGGCATTGGTGAAAATAGACAGGGTGGCGGGCGACAGGCGCACTTCCTGGTGCTGCAGCATCTGGTAGCGGCTGGAGAACAGCATGTTTTTGGCCTGAGACATTTCCGACTTTGTGAGCAGCTCAGGCGGTACCTCGAAAGCTGGGCGGGCCTTCCAGAAATCAAGAGCAAGCATGGCCTTGTCCTCGGAATCTTCAGATATCGAGCGGCCGCCTGCTGCACCCTCAGTTTTGTACGGCTGGTAGGCGTGGTCGTCGTTGTCACCGTTGTTGTTGAGTGTCGACCGGAGTGTGTTGCTTCCCAGGCCTCCGTCCTCGTCCTCAGGCGACTCGAAGCAAATGGCTACTGGTGCATGCTCAGTGGCCGAGAGCAAAAAGTAGCCTAGGTCGGGGTCCATCATGACAGAGGAAGTTGCCAGTGTCTCGTCGCGAGTGTGGGTGTACACGCGCTGCCGAGTCGTGTTCTCGCCTGTCACAAGTTGCCGGATACGGAAATCCGCGCCGGTATCCGTAGTGTCTTGGAGCTCCTGCTCCAGACGGTACACCCACGAAGACAGGGAAACATTGGTAATGCCGCCTGGGTGGGTGATGAACAAGGAATAGCGCGAAGTCACATCGGGGCTGAAGGTGCACCAGCCGCCTGGCCGCTTCTCAGCCTCGCGCATGACATCGATCACTTGGAAGGTCGATAGAGGGCGGGCCGACGACATGCTGTCATCATCCAAAAGGGCGGCACTGTTGCTGGTGCTGGCCGACCGGCCGTGACCATTTAGGTTGCTCTTATGGGCACGCTGTGGCAGCCACTGTGCTTCGACACCCACAAGATCCAGGCACACGTGCAGCTTGCCGGTTGTTGTGACCAAGCAGATCACCGGTAGCGACAGGCCCTCCTGGTCTGCGCTCTCTACCAGATCCTGGTAGTTGACCTCCTCCTCGTCATCATCATCGGCCACAAGGAAATCGGTGTCGACCTTTTCGCCAATAACAAAAATGTCGCACAAGTCGCTTATAGTCGTCTCGTCCTCATCGTCGGAGCCTTCATCCAGGTCGACCTCCAATGGGCCCTGCAGCCTTGGTACAATGCTCGGGTGCGAAGGGCGCGCGAATATTTCTGTCGGGGGCTCGTTGCTGGTCGGTGAAACTGTTTCGACTAGCGTAGGTTCTTGATTGTCGATCTGGATCATCCAGTCCAGCTGCTGGCGAGCAAGCTGCTTGGCCTTGGCAGTTGCGGCCGGATCGTCTTCGATGGCAGCCAGGTTCGACACGATAGCGACCGACAGCGAGGGAATCAGAGCCGGGGGCGGCGCAAAGCGTTTTGGCAGCAGAGGGCACAGCGCATATACATCACCGCCGAGCATGGCGACATAGAGGGTCATGGACGACCAGCCACCAGAGTTGCGAGGGCCAAAGCAAGCTGCCGCAACCTCCATATCAAAGAGATCGGGAGAGTAGCTGGTGTTGGTGGTGGTTGAAGCGCCAAAGTCCTGGTCAAGGAATGTTCCGTCGGCTAGCTTCTTCATATCAACCGACAGTGACGGGGCATCAAAGGACCAACGGTCGACGGGCGAGATCTCCCAGAGGCGAACCACGGCGTCACGGGTGATTGTGACAATGGCAGAGCCGTTAACTCCCAAGGGGTGCCACAGGGCCGAGACGACGGGCTGACGTGTGGTGACGTGTGTAGTCGGGCCAAGGGTAAAGTAGCGGGTTTTGAGAGGAACGTCGGGGTCTTCGGCGGCCACGAGGTGCGATGGGTCGGGCAGGACACAGATGTGAATGGTGTGATTGGTCATGATGGCCATGTAGTTTGCGTTGGGAGACATGACGAGCTGGCGGATGTCGCTGGCCACGGGTGGCTTGAGGGTCTAGGTGGAGTTAGCATCTCATGTAGATATGAGATATACATGGAACAAGTGTACAAGTCACGTACTCTGTAAGCCGGGGCTTGGCTGTCGGAGCCCTGGGTGAAGCCGTCCTGTGCGGAGTCCCATGCGCCCTTCATCGACACAATATCTGCCCATCGGATCTCACGGCCGTTTGCCACAAACACCTCTGTGCCTCGCCGTGCAATTGTTCTTCTGGGACCGGGGAAGGTTTGCTGCTTCTTGGGGTTGGAGTGGGCGGTGGCTGCCAGGGATGATGCGCCTCTGGAGCTCGAGGGTGCCGAGAACAGGCCGCGGCCATCGGGCGAGTCAGTCGACAGCCATGAAGGCGTGAATGCCCGGATCTTGGGCATTGTAGTAGATGTAGGAGGGTATATGAAGAAAGGTGTGTTGGTGGTCGAGGAGAACAGGGATCGTGAAGATCGAGTAACAGCACAATGTCGAGGAGGACGACGACGAGGACGACGACGGAGACGGGTCCCCTTTCGCGACTAAATCAGGCGAGTGAAGCGCTGTCAAGTTACGCGAGTCTAGATATATTTGAAAAGTGTGTTGATACGTTGAGTCGGTAGCTTTGTGCGGCGAGACTGATAGCCGCCGTTGTAGTTGGATCGTGGGAAAAGCCGTTGGTTGTCTAGATGGTTGTTCAGACGACACTGGCCGTGGCGCCTTTTACGTCGTACACCTTTTTTTTTCTTTAGGCGGCTGGTTTGGACTTTTAGGTGGTCGCGTCTCCAGTCCCAGGATACTAGTCGCGCTGTGGCTCAAGCTTTACTAGCCACATGATAGACCCACTTATAACATTGTCACCTAAAATATAGCAGTGACGGACTTTTGGTGTTGATTGTTGACTTGAGCGGACGACACGATTTGCGACGAGACGACGTTCTGCCTTGTTCTTGCACACGACAACGATCAATCAACATATACAAAAATGGCGACCAAATTCGAGCCACGCAGCACAGTCGACCGGCTGGATCGGCCAAGTGCCTACTTTGACGGCCGGGTAAGTTGCAGTCCCTGTCGCATCGTCGTCGTTCTCGACTCGAGACTTCTTCCGACTTTGAGGTCAAGATTGCATCCTCCTGCTTATAGCACTATACTGACCAGACCAGAGACGTCGGAGAGACCACCGCCAGCGTGAACCGGAGCCTGAAGCGCCAGCCGAAGACCCTCTTGCCGAGGCCACCACCCTCTATGTTGGCAACCTGTATGTCAGGTTCCTCCCTCAAATATGTTTTGCCTTTGCCTTTTGCTCGTCAACTAACCTCTACTGTGTAGGTCCTTCTACACGACTGAAGAACAGGTCTATGAACTCTTCTCCAAGTGCGGCGAAATCAAGCGTCTCATCATGGGCCTCGACCGCTTCAACAAGACCCCTTGCGGCTTCTGCTTTGTCGAGTACTACACACACCAGGATGCCCTCGACTGCATGAAGTATATTGGCGGGACCAAGCTAGACGAGCGCATTATCCGCACAGATCTGGACCCTGGCTTCGAGGAGGGGCGGCAGTACGGCCGCGGCAAGTCGGGTGGTCAGGTGCGTGACGAGTACCGTGATGATTACGACGAGGGCCGCGGCGGTCTGGGCCGTGCGATACAGATGGAGCGCGAGCGCGAGCGCGAACTGGAACGGGAGCGGGAACGTCGTGACCGTGAACGCAACCGCAACAATGGTAGTGGCCGGGACCGTGAGCGGGACCGCGAATACCGCAACGACGACTATGACGACATCCGGTGAGGTGTGGCAGTTATAGTTGCATGGGATCTTGGAGTTACATTTCGGTCATAATCAGTTTATCTCTGTCGTTTCTTAATACATCTTTCACAGTCGGTTTTTCACAAGTCTCTAGGCCTCGGCTCCTTTGAACATTTTAAATCTATTCGTTTTGAGATCGTATGAGTCGTACATGAGTGTGATGATGTGTTTGCGTCTTGCGCCCTGTATCCCCTGAGCTGTTGCGTCTCTTCTCTTCGTCTCGTATTGCTCTCGCTCCAAAGTACGCAATGTAAAGTATGGTAAAAATATAAATATAAACAACTCGAGGATATCGTACAATAGCCGGGCGTTGTTGTCCAGCCTCGACTCAACAGGCGTGCCCGTCCGCGTCGTAAAGTATGTGGTTGACGTAAAGGAGAAGCCGTATAAATAATGTGTGTAAATATAGTGTGTCGACTGCCCCTTGGGCGTTCCATCTGTCTAGTAACCGGGCGGGTTGACTCTCTGGGACACTCTTGTCCACTTGGGAAGCTCTGCATTTGTTAGTGACATAATCTGAGAGCGCCTGTTCTGTCTTTTATTTGTCTGCACATACTGTGAATGCCCTTCCGGTAGCGCTTGGCTTTCCGGTCAAACATGGTGTACTTATCGCGCGGCAGCATCTCCTCCTCTCTCGGCATCTCGGTCTTCCACCGCTCAATCGACTTCATGGCCATGCCCTGCTTGGCAAGAGCTGTGGCGAGGGTGTCGACGACGCTGTCGACAGCCCGGAGACGCTGGCGCTGGCGGTACTTTTGGAACGGCGATAGCCGCCATGGGACTTTCCTGTAGGTGTTAGCAATTAGTCGGCCGCGGGGAGGGGGGTTGTGTCGGCATCTGCATCTGCATCTGCATCTGCATGGCCGGCGATGGGATCGGGTTGGGCATTCTGGGATCAGGCTGTGGTGATTCGGGAGTCGTACCAAAGAAGACCTCCGCTGAGCGGGCTGGTAGAACGAAAGGCACCGAGACCAAACATTGTTGCAAAATGCCTGGTTATGTGTCTGGGTGTCTATGTATGTTGTGCGTGGCGGGTTCTCTCGGAAGATTGGTGAACTCGGCCTCGTCAATCGGAGGTCGTCAGTTGCATAATTTTTTGGACCAGGCTCAGACGAGAGAGTGGATCCCACAGTGGCCCATGATGACCAATCACAATTCTCTTTGACTATCAACCACAGCCGTGTCAAGACGTCAACTCATAGCTTTCAGGTCGATTATACATGGCAGCGCTTGACACAATTTGTTTTGAATCAGTTTTCCATTCTAGATTGGGTTTATATAGAAGAAACAGACATCTACTCAACGTAAATGGCCTACTACAATTAAGAGAGACGAGAGACGAACCGAGTCCGAATTCTGGCCGACTATGAGGCCTTCTCGATACACGTGACCTTCCTACAGAGCCCCCGCTATTCCCCAAACAACACGAAGCTCAGCATCGCCGCCCACAGTAGCTTGCCGTATTAGGGGGGGCGAGTGAGCCGCGAGAAGCCAGCAAACAGCAGCAAACAGCGACACATATTCGCCGACATCGATACGACGCGCGCCGCAAAGATGTCATACTATTTCTCAATTGTCGGCACACAGGACAACCCGCTGTTCGAGTACGAGTTCGGCACGTCCAAGCAGAGCGGCGATGGCCAGGCGCACTTTGCCGAGCAGGCGCGGCATCTAAATCAGTTTGTAATTCACAGCAGTTTGGATGTTGTCGAGGAAGTGCAGTGGGGGAATGGCCAGATGTGAGTTCTTATAGTGCATATTCTAGAATGCATCTGCGATACAAGCTAACAAAAAAAAGGTACCTCAAGTGTATTGACAAGTTCTTCAACAACTACGTCTCATGCTTCATCACCGGCTCAAACGCAAAGTTCCTGCTGCTTCACCAGCCCACAGCATCGGCCAACAGCTACACACCAGGCGTCGGCGGTGCAGGCGGCCCTATGGTGGCAGGCAGCAACGCAGCAGCATCGGCCACAACGGCAGCTTCATCACGCGCGTCGACATCCATAGGAGCGAATCCAACCAGTGCAGCGACCGAGGAGGCTGTTAAGAACTTCTTTAACGAGGTATACGAGAACTGGGTTAAAACAGTCATGAGCCCATTCTACAAGGCCAACATGGAGATCAAGAGTCCGCTGTTCCGGGCAAAAGTAGCGGCAGCAGGCAAGAAATACTTATAACGCGAGTCAAGATCCATACACAGAAAGGATCGGTTGCCAACAGGCAGTAGCATAATGAGCGTCACGTTTAGATACCAATTCAACAAGATTTATTTGTTCATTCAGATCAAGGACAAACAAGGCATCACATAGCAGCTGCTCTAGTTGAGTCATGTCACATTACAGGGCAAAGGTATGAGAATTGTCATGTTTGTGTATTCGTCGTGGGACCGAGCCGCGTCGTCACGCGTTGTGTCTTCCACGTAGATAAGCCTGGTAATAGAAACGCCCTCCCAAAAACGCCGCGATACAAAAAAGATCATACACCTCAGGATAGTGTCCCCATATTGTAATAAAAAAGCAAAACCTCCTTCACATCCAACAGCTTCAGAAGTTGGTTGTTTAACCACCGAAACCGTACAGGGTACGGCCCTGGCGCTTCAGAGCGTAGACAACGTCGAGCGAGGTGACGGTCTTGCGCTTGGCGTGCTCAGTGTAGGTGACGGCGTCACGGATGACACCCTCCAGGAAGGACTTGAGAACACCACGGGTCTCCTCGTAGATCATGGCAGAGATACGCTTGACACCGCCACGACGCGCCAGACGGCGGATGGCGGGCTTGGTGATACCCTGAATGTTGTCGCGAAGAATCTTCCGGTGGCGCTTGGCACCGCCCTTGCCGAGACCCTTGCCGCCCTTGCCGCCTGGTGAAGGTCAGTAAATGAAAGAGAAAAAAAAGAAGATGTAAATGTGTTGTAAAGTTATGGATAGATGGTGATGTCACGACGCGTTCAAGATTATTGAAGCGTTGTGCCAGGCCGCCCCACGGTGCCTAATCCCCGAGAACAGAACGACACCACGCCGCGTAGATTGAAGGTTGAAATAAAGGGTGAATACTTACGTCCAGTCATTTTGATATGAGATGAAGAAGAAAAAGATTAAGTGGTTGTGATAAGATGCGGTAGACGCGAATGGTTGTTGATGATGAAATGGATAGAGTGTGGGATGATGAATAGAAGGAAGAGAGAAGAGGAGAAAGAAGCGGAAGAAAAAGCGGAAGAAATAGAAGAGAGATAAAAGGGAGGACAGGGTGATGGGGGATGGGCGGGTTATGAGAAAAACGGGCTACGAAAGGGGAAGAGCGATTGGGGAAACTGTTGGAGGGGGCAATAGTAATACACACGTAAAAATGGTAAATGCAACTAACAGGCAGGAATGGCACGAATTGCTGGCTGATTTGCGAACAAGACAGACGGAAAAGAGGGAAGGCGCGACTGGCGGCCAAGCTGTGCCAGCTGATCGAATGGGAAAGAGTGGGAAATGGCACTTGGAACGGGCAAAATGGAACAAAAGACACTAAGCACTAGAGAATTACGGAGAAAATCAACAGGGATAACTACGTGCGAAATGCTGGCATTACGGTGTTGCGTATTATCAAGTGTAGTTGGTAAAGTGGCAGTAGTTTTTACTAGCAGAAACCACATACAAAGTAAAGTCGCGGCGTGGAGTTGAACTTGTGTCAGACACATAGTAGATGCGCTAGTCCCAATATGGAAATTGGTAGCTCCAGCTCCTTAGTCTATTTTTCGATTTGTCGTCGGCAGGGGTCGTGGCTGTAGATGGCGCATTTTTTCTATTGGTCAGTTTGTTTGTCTCGGAATGTCAGTGCTTAAGCCATGGGAGACTGATTTACTGATTTGGGGACACCTGGTGGAACACGCCGACACGGTCTACCGTTTTCCTTCTTTCCCTTTCTGACGAGTCTCTATTATGCGGGGCTCCCTCTTTGGATGGAGTAATAATCTGTGTTGTGACTCGCAAAAGAGAAGGCGCGTTCGGTGAAACTGCCAGTTGAATCGCGGTCCACGGTCTCGAAATGTTGCAGACCGCTTGTTTGGCTGGACGGCACACTTCCACTGTCACAGTCAGGCTGTAAAATACTCCGTGAACTGCAATCTGCAGGATACGTCGACACATGGAGTTTGGCGCAGACTCGATATCGCTTAGAGCGGAGATAAGCACATGCATGTGGTGACATTTGCTCTTAAGTCGACGATATTTTGATCTTTCTACTCTCTATTGCCTGACATAAGCTGCTGGGTAGGGAAGGCACCACTGACTGGCAAGCCCAGTTACCAGTGGCGACTGCCGCATTTGCTTGATCATTCACTCAAAATGCAGTCGCTTGTTTCTTTGCCGACCCCCTCCGCATAAATGCATTGCTCCATCGTTAACGCCCTCAGCTGCGAGGAGGCATGCCCAGCATATCTCGTATTCAGCTGCATCCAATTGCATACTTGCCGTGTTTGACTCCTGTGTAATATATTACGTGTAAAAGACATTCATAAGCCAGAGCGCGTCCACATGCAGCCTCCCTGCCTCTGCTTCCTTTTACTTATGTTAATTGCGCTTGTAAACTGCATCTCTCGGTCGCTCCTGCTTTCCTTGATAGTAAATATGCCTTCTTGCCTGCTCATCTCGGCTTCCCCTTTTTCGCGTTTACATTCTTTCATATAAGTAGTGAACCTTCCTTTTGCACCCGCATGTACGGTAGCTCTTGCTTTATATGTTTCATTCTGCAGTGCGCTCCTTCCCTCCCTGCTATAGGTGTGCAGAACCGTACGTCCTATTCACCCAAGAGTGCATCACGTCCTCCTTGCATGTCTCCTTCTATTTGCTCCCGTCTAGATGCTTCACTTGGTAGATATCATATGTCCATCTTGTGTCTACTAAATAATCTTCTTAAATTTCAAACTCCCTGTAATCCAGACCTATCACTGTGCATAACGTCAGTGTTGCACTTTAGCGCATTATTTCGTTATTTCCTCGCCACAAATATTCCACAGCCACACAGCCACGCAAGACAGTGGTTCCCTCTTCTTCCTGTCCCTCTCTGTCTTGTCCTCTCATCCCGCTTCTACGTCCTTGTTTCTTTGACTGAACGTTTGATTTTCATATCTTGGGTTCTGCACGTCACTCCCCCGGGCAAGGGGTCTGTGAGTGTGTAAGAAATCATACGTCAACCGATCTATTGTGCAGAAACAGAAAGACAAGGTATCCCAAACCCCTCCACGGTTATCTCACCAGCAAGGCACAACCCGTTGAAGAAGAGGGCGACAGCAGCATAGACGCATGCTTGGTTTTTAATTCTTGATCTGCTCTCTCATAGTTGTCTTGTTTTGCTTTTGATCATTTGCTCTTCTTCTGCTTCTCTACCGCGGTTGTGTTTTGTTTTTCTCTTTGCGTATCTCATTATCTCTTTCCTCGGCACCAAATGACCAAATACTTCATGCCACCCCCCTTGCATATATTCTACCCAGCCCACAACGACGTCACCACGTGCTGAAACCATCACAAACCGCGTCCTCCGCGCTTCCACGCCCACCGCATCCTTCTACACCAAACATCGATCGTGGTGTCCTCTCTTGCGCTTCCATCACTATCCGACTAGAGTCCCCGGCCACCCGACAATGAGCCATCATGAATATTCTCAAAGACGTTAATCTGGAAAAACGAGGCTTCTGGAGCTCTCTTTTCCGCTCCCGAGGCTCCAAGGACAAGCCCAATAAGCTTGTGAGATCATGGTTATTTTACTGCGCTCTCGCCGTACCTGACAGCTAACTCGATATTCCAGGAAAAACGCCCTCATGATATGACAACTGAAGACTTAAACGGCGGCGTCCCCCCCGCCGCACATCAAGCCACTCCTCCAGCTCTGCGCCGCACAGCTTCCACCCACGTACGAGTCCAAGGGCCGCTTCCCAGACAACAAGATGAAGCACCACAGTCGAGACAGCAGAGAACAAAGACGCCAGATGCATTCTACCCGGACAGATCCATGTCACGGTCTGCAAGTGGGGTTATGCAATCTCCAGGCGCCGGCCACTCTGCATCCAAGGGGAGGAGTCGCTCTACGCCCATACCGACACCTAAAACACCCAAGCCCGCATATCCACCAGCACCCTCCAGTCCTCTGACTGAATGGCCCCCGGGAAACATGCCACTGGACACCGAACTTCCGCTCGGTGGTGCCATGGAATACATCACCCGCGGTGCACCTACCCACAGCGGCTTTCGGAGAGAAGTCCCGCACGTCTCCGACCAGTACTTTACTCTCTTCAGCTCGACTACGGGCAATTCAAAGGTGGCTGGTCCTAGTAGGAGCAGCCGCCGAGGTCATGATAGAGGAGATCGTGATCGGGCCGGCAGAAGAAGAAGCCACCGATCGGAGAGAGACTCTGACCGTGACGACAGCCTGGATCATGGCCGCGCAAACGAGGGTCCCACGGATGCCGCCAACCTGCATGACTCGATGATTCAGTTTATGACAATGCGGATCAACCAAGGACAATCATCAGCCAGCTCGTCTTCAGCCCCTCTTACGCCATGGGACACTCTCGAGCAGCCCAGTTATGCTTTCTGCTTTGGACGCCGTCCTGGTACAATCACACTTAACCACTGGGCAGGACTTTCTGGGGCCCTGCCGGCAACTATTGCACTACGAGACTCTGGTATTCGGCCTCGAGAGGTCAATCTTACCCAAATTTGCCAGCGACTGCGCGATATCCAACAGAACGGGCTGGACGAGGACGATGAAGACCGGCTCTATCGCAACTTATACCGCCGGCTTCTTCACGACCCCGACCGCGTCATGGGCCCTCATCGGACCTTGGACAAGCAAATCACAGATTTGATCATGGTCCTTTCAAGGCCAGACTACTGGATCGACTTCACACAACCGCGCAACCAGGTCGTCACCCGCTTCATCTTTGACACCAGCCAATCGAACCACGTTCAGTATGAACGGTTCTTTCTCCAACTTCTCCTGAGCATCGAGCTCGACCTCCGAATCTCGTCCCGCCACCACGGTGATTGGGCCAAGGAAAAGCTGCTACAGCAACTACCTCCGACCTTGCAGTGGAATCTAGCACTGGCTCGCCGCTGGAGAGACAATGTCCGCATTGAGAGTTATGGAAAGTCAGCAGAGCAAATAAAGCTTCGCCTGAAGCTAAAGGACCGACAAATTCGGATGCTGAAGCGGTTTGCCGGTATGATGAAGTGGCCCAACTACATCTCTACGATCAACACACTCAAGCAGCGAGATAGAGACGGTAGTCTTGCTTCCATCAGCTCGCATGCCATGGCCTTTTTTAGCGGCCTTATTTTGCCTGGAGTACGTCAATACATACTGCACAACACTATCCCATTTGAACTCTTGCTAACATGGGCTCAGCCTACTTTTCCTTTCACCATTATGAATGCCCTCATTGATGTGGACCCTGACCGTGCGACAGACGATTTGTCGCTGCTAACTCACCTTCACCCAAATTGTGGTTTCCAGTATCGTAATAGCTACACGTACTGGACATCTACCTGCATCGTCGGCAAGGTTTTGGCTCCCACTTGCCGCGAAGTGGCTGGCTGGGTAGGGCCTGCCCGTCCGACTGTCGACCTCGGTCGCTCTCAGATTGCACGCATTCGAACCCGTCGGCCACGCCAGGGCCTCTCACAGGACGATGCCTGCACAATGGCAGAGCGGTCTGACCCTCTTGGCCCGCCTGCAGAAGTGTTTCCTGTCAAGGAGTACAAGCTTGTGTCAGTGGACACTACCGATATAGTCGATACCGTCCGCATTGAGCTTCTCAGCCTTCGCCAGGCTGCTGCGCCAACAGCTTCTTCGGGCAATATCCCGTCCTCTGCTGGGTCTGGCTCTCTTTCACCACCCTCTGCATCTGCGACACCCGTTCCCACTGGTGGTACAAATAGCACGCCTGGTTGGTTTGATGCTACGGTTCAGTTTGCCATTGACGGCATATCCTGGCCGATGCGTCTCAACTATGACGTCTCATTTGTTTGTGCATGGCCATGCTCCGCTAAGCCACATCCTCTCTTCTTTGACTACGCCTATGATGTCGTCAAAGCCGACGAGATTGTCAACGTACACGACTGGGCCACCCCAACCGGCGGTACACAGGACATGCGTAAGCGCTCAGCGTCTCCGATGGTCCGCTTTGGAGGAGCCGGTATTCCCGGTCCTCGCTACCCGTCAGTGTCCAAAGATGGAGACGATGAAAAAGTTCTTGTTGTGGAGGCATTTGGAGTGCAAGACAACGAGGTTCTTGCACGGGCCTGGTGTTCGCACTGGGGCTTGAGTGCTATAGTGGCCGATCTGAAAGAGACCTGGTAAGACCGACTCAAATCTCTACATGGTATGATAAACACTAACAATTCACAGCTTGTCATGTGCTATCCGCGAAGCATACGCTGCCACTATCACTGTTGTGATTCTTGTCGAGGGCAAGCCTAGCTACGGGGACGACTAAATTATATGTGAAGCATGACTCCCATACAATCAAAACGAACACGACACATCTACGAAGCTTATACAACAGATATCAACTATCGACACGACTGTTACGAACAGATGTCCTTTGACATGATGCCAAGCTAATCTTATCTTTTTTCTCTCTCTTTGCACTGCCATTCTCTTTCTCTGATTTCATTTCCCCCCGATAGATGTTGTTCACGTCAAAAGAACACATACTATCTATCGAGCTTTATACCCCTTTGCGATGGTCTTTGAATTTTGCGCATCTACGATAGCCATGTTTACTTGTCACGACTACCGTTATATTTTTTTTTCTCTTTCGGTTATTTTATTTTGCATGTTCTCTACATCATTCGCACGGATCTTGATAATTTTGATCTCACGACATTGTTTCCCTTTCCTTGCTTTACGTTCTGTTACTCCATCATCAGCTTTGCCGATTATCATCACTGGAAATACGATATCACAATAATGATCAAATGAACACGGCCACCAATCTAAGCGAGCTCAACTGTGATTTGATTGCAAGATCGTGAAAGAGTGTATGGCCAATTTATAAGGAACGACAACATAGGAAAATAAAAGACCGAAAGAACATATGAATACTAGAGGCATGTAGCTAAAGCCAAAAAGTCAAAAGCGAGCCTAGCATCCGAAATATATGCTACATGTAAAGACATGAAGTCTATTTGCAGTGCTTCTTGATGCTATTGATGCCAAGGATAATCTCAACCAAGTCGAGCAGGTTACGGCCGGCCTTTTTGACGGTCTGCGACTTGGGATTTTTGAAGAACGCGAGCAGCAACTTGGCCACCTTCTTGACGCCTCCAAGAGCCTTGATCAGAGCCTTGGCCTTGGCCAGCTTGGCTGCAGGGATCAGGTCCGTGGCAATGGCAGCAGCGATAGCAGCAGCACACTCGACATCCTTGATGATACCATTGACAGCGTCGGTAGTGGCAACCAGGTCCGCCTTGTAAGTGGCAGAGGTAGTATCAATGTTGCGAGTGACAAGTATGCCAGGAGAGTCAATGGCAGCGACGGCCGAAGTGCCAAGAGGGTTGAGCCAGACATGGGTGGCATCATCGCCGGCATCCAGGATGTAGTCAGGCACGGTCGAGATGGTATCGATGAGACCCAAGAAGGAGCCCAGAGTGACCGACAGGGGCCCATTGACGACAAATTCGAGGGCCTCGGAAGTGGCATTGTCAGCGACAGGTGTGTCGACCACGGGAGCAGCCCAGGCCGAGGCAGCCAATATAGCCGCAGAAGCAGTGAAAGCGTTGAAAAGCATGTTAAGTAGCTGATTGCGTGACCTATAAGAGGTTATGAAGAAGATATGGGGGCTATTGGTTTTGTTGTTGATGATGGTGTTGATGATGTTGAGCATTCAAATGACCTCTGAATTGAAGAGGATGCGGCATCTATTTATCTTCATCTTCAACTCGGTCGTGTCTGCCATTTATTCCACCCATTGCCTGCCTGCCTGCGCTTGATTCCATACTTTACGAACTATACGAGAAATGTAGCGAGGCTCTTGGCAAAACATTATTCATATCTTTGTGGGTGAGATGGGGGATGCAGGTTTTGATTGAGACATCGTTTATCATCATTGTCAGTATCATCACCATTTCTTGAACACACCATCCCCGGACTTGGATGTGCCTCTCTTGGCAAAGAGGCACTGTCAAGAACTGCCAGAATACATAAAGATGATTCAGAGCAGTGGCCGAGGTGGACACTGCATACAATGTATATGATACTATGTATGTGTCTATTCCAGATGCACCAGGACGGTCCGATATTCTATCTGCGTCGTATATTGACCTCTACGTACTCGTGGCCCCCGACTCCATGAACAAGGGTTGTCTTTGAGTATTCCATCGTGTTCACCTCGTCTAAAGTCGTCCTAGTTCTCTGCAGAGAACCAGCATCTTGTGATACAGCGCATCTACATATGGGACGAAAACTATCCGAGGGGTGTCGTTTCGACTTATCCAGCCGCTGCCGCTGTCAGCACGGTACAAATCATTGTAAGAAACAATAGATGGAGAATTCAACAAAGTCACCCGGGGAAAGAATCGCTGTAAAAAACGGAATACAGGCGTACTCCGTGCGGCATGGCACATAGCACCCCTTCTTCTAAACCATACTATTTTTATTTTATTGTTTCAAAGATGTTACCTCTAATCAGGTCATTGTCAGTCTTGCTCTTTATGAGTCTGATATGTCTCTGTGTTTATATCTCCTCAAGGCTATCGGAGCACTTATATATTTATATTAGCCAAAAAAAAAACATTCATCGCTCTGGATGTCTGAAAGGATGGCC
This sequence comes from Ophiostoma ulmi, assembly GCA_029298715.1. Lineage (NCBI taxonomy): Eukaryota > Fungi > Ascomycota > Sordariomycetes > Ophiostomatales > Ophiostomataceae > Ophiostoma > Ophiostoma ulmi. The sequence goes on along the minus strand of JANSLN010000001.1, from coordinate 1,988,497 downwards.
AGAGTCAAAGTAGGGGCCCGGTATATTGATTCTTGCCAGCCCCCAACATATTTGCAATATACATCTACTCCCTGTTGTTGCTTGCAATTCCGCCTCGGCTCCGTTGCTACACCGGAAGTCATCGACACCTTGACATCCTGTGACTGCTTCTTGTATTTTATGCTGACATTGCCACACGAGTGCCGGTAACGTAACAGCAACAATCAGCAATGTATCAGAAGTATCTCAGAAAATACCAGCAAATATCCAAAGATATCAGCAGCATGTGCCACTCTTGTCCTTTCGAACGTGATTTGATATCATCTCGCTCGGTTGACTTCCAAAACTGTCTCACATCCCGAGGAATACATCATGACGATGACATACATATCGTATTGACACTCATGTTCTTTATTCATTGTTGGCGTAAGACTGCTTATGGTCTATTGATTCAAAGACATGATGATATCATGATTTTTATTCATATTCTATACATCCTCAATCTCATTTCAAATGCGAGAAGATATCCTACATATCGTTTTGGTAATATACAAGGGCTTGTTTTGTGATCCTTTTATGTTGATGATGCCTTCAGTCGTCGCTAAATTAAAATACAAGAAAAAGGTGGGAGATGGAAGCGGGGGTGGTGAGACATGGTCGTCCATGAGGGAGGGATAGGGTCGGAGTTTGAAGAAGAGTGGCTCATGGAGGAGGATGGGTATGAGTTGTGGGGCTTCAAGTTTGGCTTTTCGAAGAGGGAGGGAGGGAGAGAGAGACGCCTATGATGGTGGTGATGTAGGCTCTTGTGATGTTGATGATTGTGAAGAAATCTCTGTAATACCGGCACTCTCCAGGCTCGAGATCTTGGCCTGCGCCATGATGCGGCCAATCTTCTCCAGCATCTCATCTGTTAGCTCCGGCTGGCCGCGCTCCCGGCGCAGCGCCTTCTGCTGAATGTGGAACTCCTCCAGCGGCGTCCGCATACTCGGTGGCGATACACCGGGCTGCTGGCCCTTGACCAGCGCAGAGCCATACTTCTTAGCCTCCCGCTTGGCCACCGCCTCGGCCTCCTTTTCGGCAATGTACTCGGCCGTGTGCCGCGTGCGGAAGCGCGAGTACTTGCCGCGCAGCTCGTCCAGCACGGCCTCGGGTGCAGGCGGGCGCAAAAGTGTCGGCACAAACGTGACCTGCTCCGTGTCGATACGCAGCGTGTCGTTGACCTCGTCCTGGTACTCGGGCGGGCGCTCCTGGCGCGGCCAGGGAATGCGCACATTGAGGCCGGGTACGACGCGCGTAAAAGTCAGGCGACGGGTCACGCGGTCCATCTGGAAAGCTTGTGCGCGCAGCTCGCGAATAATGACGTCGCGCGTGACACCCGTGACGGGGTCGGTCAGCGGATGCACAAGACGGATGGCGTCAATGGGGATGCTGGCCTCGATCTGCTGGACGCTCTGATCGACCCCGGCAATCATGGCCTCGGGAACAGTGACGTTGATACGGGCGACACCATCCAGGGTCACGGTACCCTCCTCGGGCTTGATGTCCTTGATGGCGGCAATCTGGCCCTTCATGGTGCCCTCGATGACGACGGCACGGTCACCGACAGCCAAGCACAGACGCTTCGGGGTACCGGCCCAGGCACAGCGGCGCTCAATGTCCTGGGGCTTGAGCGGGCCGTTGGAGTTGCGAATGCGGCGGACACTGACGGAGCCCCAGTGAGGAATCATGTCAGACGAGAACATCTCTATGCCGTAACTGTTGGTGATGCTGGCGCGGCCACGGCGGATCGGGTCGGCAATGGAGCCGGCATGGTTGCGCTGGGGAGCGAGGGGGCCAAGATCCCACTTCTCACGCCGTAACCGACGGGCCTGCTGGCTCTGAACAAAGATTTCTTCCTTGAGCAAGGAGCGGGTCTGACCTCTGCGGGTGGCTTCGATGGCATCGAGGGCCTTCTGCTTGAGGTTTTCTCTCCGTAATGCCTGCTTCTCCGCCTGGGCGGTACGCTTTGCAATTTTTAACATTCTGTAGGTGGTTGTGTAAATAGTCGGGAAGGGAAGAGAGTAGACAAGAAGAGGTTGTGCCGTCTTGTTGTCCTTTTGTGTCGAGAGTCGAGTCGAGTCGAGTCGATTGGCTTGTCGGCGGGGTGCACTCTAGTGACACAGCACCTTGGGGGATCAACCAGAATTCAAAATAAAAGGCAAAGATACGTTTCGGGCCTCAAATACTGCCCATGCACCCAGTTGATATGTCGTCGTTTGAAAGTAAAGGTGCGCGGGGCAGGGTGGCGCTCTAGAGCTTTGTCGTAAGTCGTCCGAATGCCTCCTCAATATGCAGTATATTCAAAGTGGTGATTTTTTTCAGTAGTCGGAGCTTAGTTTCTTCCTGAGCCGGCTCGGATTGGCTGGAATTGTTGACCAGCATTGGGACGGGTGGTGGTGGAAAGGCTGCGGAGCAGTCACGTGCTGGTATGTGCTACTGTAACGATGGCAAGCTTCGAAAGCTTTACAGTTTCTGTCAGCGTCATGCCTGGCAATCATGGTGATTCCAGTTATTACCGCGTATATTTCAATTGTTTATATCTATCTTTAAATATCTCTTATATATCACTGTCAATCATTCATTCCGAAAGAGTCCCAAGAGTATATATTTGATGACTCAGCAACTCCATCTCAAGCTTGAGAATGCCATCTTCACAGCTGGCGATGGCATCGATCCACTATGCACGTGCACGTGCAGAATTGCCAAGCCCAGCCACCTTGTTCAAAGGAATACGCGTCGAGCCTCCAGCGTCATAATTACAGCTCCATTCTGCGAGCAGCAGTCATGCTTATATAATCAAGACTCCAGCAAAGTCCTATCAACTAGGACTTGTCCCTCTTTACTCTATTATCGGAATATCGGAAACCCCCTTTTGCTGCATTCCGTTTGTTTAGTTCTATTCCCCTATTCTTCCTACAGATAACACCGCTCTCTCTTCAGGCTTTGCAGGCTAGGCTTCAGGTGTGCCTAGAAGTGCAGCTTCAAATGCCCGAGCTCCACCGGCGTGCATACGACGTAAGATGCTCATACGGTCGGCCAGGCACACCTGCTAAAGCACTCGCGTCATCGTTTTGTTTGCTGTGTGTTTGGTCTTGCTGGTTGCTGTCCTGTGTAGGCGCTTACATGTAGTGCAGCTCGCAGCTCGCAGCTCGAAGCTCGACTGCAGCTGTCGGTGGGCCAGACCTTTGGCCAGACCTTTGGCCAGCCCTGTTTTCATGATACATCCGATAATGATGGACAACTCGGGTGGTCTCTTGTAGTTGACTCGTTGATTATTTACTTCTTCGCAGAGTGATCCGTTCGTTCCAGAGTTTGAGTTGCATACGCTATCGGCACCACCACACCGTCTTTCTGTTCTGTTCCTCTTGGCCGATCATGCCCCAAGCTTGACCGTCGGTTTCTCTGCACAGTATTACAGAGTATTGCTGCCTCTTCATCATTCTCAATCCCATTCTCAGTCTCACCTCGTCTCTCCCCTTGGCCGCTTCGGGACTAGATCTCTTATATTGCGGAAGCCCCTTGACTTTGGCTCTTGTCGGTGGACTCTTGTGATGGTGATGAGCCCTCAGCCCGTCGTATTTTTAACTTTCTTTTTCGTCGTTCTTTTGTTTTTGTTCGTGTCTCCAGTGCAAGAGTGGGTGCAGTCGTAATCAGAGGCTTTTTTGGCTACGGTCTGTACTCATGTATACGTATCTACGTATCTTACGGACCGCGTCGTACTCAATAATGGCCTGGGAAGAAGACATCTTCTCCAGTTTCTGTCTCCAATTTCCGTCTCCAGTGTCTCGGCATCATGCTCGTATCTAAGGACTACCGATCTTCCGAGTTGCTGGTCTCTTCCTGTCATCCTCCCTGTCATCCTCGTGGTCCAACCACTATCAACCACTTCATCAACCAAAGAAACAAAGAGCACAAAACAAGGAATCCAAGCGTCACATCAAGCAGGACGACAATGATCTTACTAGCTAATTCTGAGAATACTCCAGGGCCAAGTCTAATTAGCTATCCAATTTATCTACTTACTACGGTACATATGGACATTATATAAGCACTATAACAGCGCCTCCTATCGCACACCAGGGCCAGCTGAGGCAGCCGGCACGACACTCACAGTGTCTCCGAGGATAGCATTTCTTTAGTGACCAATGCTCTGTAATAACCTCATAACCTGTCAATTTTTGCGAAATAATCATGTCTTACTGTTTAGCCGTTGTTTTGTATTATCTTGCCTCGTGTTAGCTATTACTTTTGTACTCTTTCATTTTTTTCCCTTTTTTTTCTTCTTTTTATTTTCTTTTTTTTTCTTTTTTCCCTACCCTCTGTTTAGTGTCTCTAGTATCGCTATATGAGTGCGTTGGCGCCGAGGCGTCTCTGGCGTTGGCTGTACAAGTGCCCGTTCTTTCTCAGGGTCTGCCAGGTGCCAGGTCACTTGTCGCCACTAGCTTCAGACCATCTCTGTGGTAACTACTCTCTGCCCAAGACTCTCATTATGTCAGACTGTCAGAATACCAAAATATCTTCCCAAGCAGTCCGCCAATGTAATGTTCAGACTCTTAGATAGGCCATTACGGCCCTCGCTCTTTCCTATTGAGCTCTGAGTCCTACTCGTAAGCCCCCCTCCCCCGAGTCCTAACTGCCAACTTCGGAAGAACTTATAGGCAACGCCAGAATATGCATTAATACAGCGTATTTTACTACTGCCTGTTGGCCCGTTCCTGCCTGTTTCAGCACTCAACTAGCCCCGTCAAATGCATATTATTCATTCTGTCCGTCCCTGTTCTCCGCCTTTCCGTCTAGGCCTAGTGCTCTCTACTGCTCCCTCGCCCCTTCCCTTTTGCTCCTGACTATCGCGCTGCGCCTACTCTATTTTTCCTCTATTTTTCCCTGTAACCTCTTCTGTAGCCTCCCCCAGTACAGCACCCAACCACTATTGGGCAACACCAGCCACCACTCAACAGTACTAACTACCACTGCCACCCCCTCGCCTGCTTTTTCTCCATACTTCATACCAACTGTTGTAACTTGTCACCCTTGTTTTCCTCTCAGTCAGCCTGTCTTTCTCGCTCCTCTGTCTCCTCTCTCTAATACTCCCTCTACCCTCTCCTCCCCCTTCCAACCATCACCCCCTTTTCCACCTTTCGCAATTTCCATCAACCTTCTTCCGTCGATTTTCGTCTCCGTCCTCTCGATACTTCTTCGACACCCTTTCTTTCTCCTCCCTTTTCTCAACCCTCGCCTCATCACTCGCCATCTGGTCTTTTGTCCAACTCGGCCCCCTTTTTGGTTCACTTCGTCCGTCGTCTACCTCTACCTACCCGTCGTCATCATCATCACCAGCCGCATTACGCAACTTCGTGATCTCTCGCCCGATCTCGAACCTCTTTATCAACAACTCCAACTCCTCACTTTTCAATAACATTCACAATGGCTGAGATTCGCCGGAAGCTTGTCATCGTCGGTGACGGTGCCTGCGGAAAGACCTGTTTGTTGATGTACGTCTTTGTCCTTACCATTTGCCTTTTGTCCCTCCCATTTTGATGCCTTGACATTGCGTCTCGGTGCATCAATGCATCATCTCGTCTGGCCATTCGGACAGCTGCCCTGCACCCTTCAAATCAATTTCATCCCTGCGACGAGCAGCACCGACTATCATGGTTGTGTAGTTGTTTCTTCAGTCTCCCATCCTCAATCAATCATCCATACACAGCCTCGCGTTTCTTGCTGTCGTCATCAATCCATCTGGCTAACTCATCATCAGCGTGTTCTCTAAGGGAACTTTCCCCGAGGTAAGATAGAAACATGAGCATCTCTATTGGCTCAAATGGAATAAGCCATCATTGTGTTTTCTCTCGCACCAGCTATCCAACACCTTCACTGTCCTTCCCTTCTGTACCTTTCCAACAACTATGAGGCTTTGAACAAAGGAAAGAAAAACAAAGTCATCGGGGTTGTATTGCCTCAATTGTCGAGGCATCGGATGCACGAATGAGACCAGACGCGTAGCAGATGCACCGCCGCTTCAGCGTTACGGGAAAGGGACCATCGTTCAAGAAGACAAAAAAAAAGGACATCACAAAGGACCACGCGGCCTAGTGCTCCTGTTGAGTGACGGATGATGAACTAGCAGCTTCCCTTTGCCAGGCCGTGCCTCGCTCTAGTTGTCGCATCTAGTATAATCAACCGCCATCAGCAGCACATTCATAATAGCGGTCGGCTCTTTTCTGGTCTCCTCTGGTGTCAGCCTTATCTTTTGGCATCCTCGCAATTCTGGTGGACATTTCGTTTTATCTCTTGGCTGTCTCGGTTAGCTGTCGAACAGCACAAGAGAGAAACAGATATGAAACCCAGGTCTTCCTTTTCTTTTAACGTCTATTTCATTATCATCACCTTCGCATCACCTCCATCGCCATCCACTGCAGGCTCCCGTCCAACTCGCATCTACGTTTCCATTCAGCTTCATACCCTCCGCTGAAGGAGCGCTGATTTGATAGCTAAAAGCTATCTTCTCAACTCCAGGCACCTAATACCCATCACCCTAGTACGTCATTGCTAATACGAATCACATTTAGGTCTACGTCCCCACCGTCTTCGAGAACTACGTCGCTGATGTCGAGGTCGATGGCAAGCACGTCGAGCTGGCCCTTTGGGATACCGCCGGCCAGGAGGATTACGACCGTCTGCGTCCCCTGTCCTACCCCGATTCCCATGTCATCCTGATCTGCTTCGCTGTCGACTCGCCCGACTCCCTTGACAACGTCCAGGAGAAGGTAAGCATATATTCAGCATAATACTGGTCGCTACCGGCCACTACGAGCCACACATGAGATGTGCCACTTGCTAATATATTTTCTAGTGGATCTCCGAGGTTCTGCACTTCTGCCAGGGCCTGCCTATCATTCTGGTCGGCTGCAAGAAGGATCTCCGCTACGACCCTAAGACCATCGAGGAGCTTCGCAAGACCAGCCAGAAGCCCGTCTCCCCTGAGGAGGTAAGACTAAACAACTAAACCCAGCTTCATAATCAAATTTCTACACGTACTAACAACACCAGGGTGAGGAGATCCGCAAGAAGATCGGTGCCTACAAGTACCTCGAGTGCTCGGCCAAGACCAACGAGGGTGTCCGCGAGGTGTTCGAGCACGCTACCCGTGCTGCTCTGCTCACTCGTGGTGGCAAGCGGGGAGGCAAGTCTAAGAGCAAGTGCTTAGTCCTGTAAAGCACTCGCCGGAAACGACATTTACTACGACATGGACATTTAAGCCTCGCATCTCGAATTCTTAGTCGACCGACCGCACCGCTCTTATTGTCTTAACTGTTCTTTTACTGCTTTGTCCTCTTTTTGCCTTTACCTTTATTCCATATCCTCGAACCTCATCCAACCGTCGCTCTTGTAATCCATCTATTTATATTTCTTTTTTTTGCTTTTCCAACCTCTTAAGGCTTCTTTTATTTCTTCTATTTCGTTCGCTTTGGTCAATAAGTCACAGATGTGAGACGGGAGATTTCGGTCCGCCGCCGTCGTCTCGGAGGGCCCAGCCTGGGCGCACTCTTTCTCCCCTTCAAGCAACGCGGAACTAGGTTGGCACCAGTCACCTGGTGGATGGATTTAACTAGGAGTTTCTTTTGGTTTTAATTTCCGTTGTACCGTCGCCGCTTGTTTGCCATTCGCATGGTCATCCGCCTGGCCCAGTCTCACCAAAGTCCCGGCGACCCTCTTCCTACCTCTCGAGTCATACTTGTGTGCCATACTCGATTGGGTATCTGAAACAATGATCAACAAACCAAACTACGGACACTTGAAAAAAGAATAAACATAGTACGGACGGCGAGGGACGAAGATGAGGAGTGAAAGACCTTCCACCTTCGTCTTGTGTCCATATTTGTCTTGATTTGTTTTTCTTATCCCGATTGATACCGAAGCAAGGAGGAGGAAACAACTATTTGCGGCCTGTCTATTGTTTTCATTTCTCCGTCTTGCTCTGCTTAGTTCTCTAGTTATTTATTTTTATCAACTCGCACTTTATAATAGCTTCGATGTTCTCTTTTTATCGTGAAATATAATATCATATGACGAATGTTGGTAATAATAGATTGATATTTACGTGTGCTTTATTTTCAGAGTTTTAGATTAACTTGAAGTGCAATTACTCTTCATTATCTACATGACTTTGACAACTATATGATGCTAATTTATCAGTTATAAACAAACTTATTAGAGTAACTATTCGCATTACTTGAAATGCAGGGCAAATTTTCTGCAATGAACGTCTCGGCTAGACATCTGCAAACCAACGTAGATTAAATAGTACTAACAACCTTCTACTTCCGCTTTTTAACTGCAGTGCGATCAGTCATGGGAGTCGTCGACCGCGTCACGACCACCTGAGGTTGCTGAGGTTCTTGCGGCTGTGCGGGCTTCTGCTCAGCTGCAGCCCCTGATGGCACTCCAAATGACGGTACAACAGTCTGTGCATACATCTCTGCATCCCGCTCAATCCGCTGCATATCAATGCGGTTGGACAGCGCATCGTTAATGCCCTCAACGACCTCGCGCTCCTCCATAGCCTCGGCCACTAGCATCACCTCCCGTGCCCAGTATGTCTGCGTGCGCACGCGCAGCTCAGTATCCCGCTGGGCCGTGTTCTTGACAATGGCACCGGCGCTCAGCTTGCTCTTGACGCCGGCCAAGTCGCGGGTGACGGACGTGATGCGGTGCGTTGCCGACGGCGGCGGATCCGGTCCAAACAAGAGCACGCCTAGCAGACCAAGCTTGGGCGAGCTATGAAGGCCCGACGCAGCCCAGTACAGAATAACGCCCAAGCTGCCCATCAATAGACCGCTGGCGACGCCGCGGTAGGTGCGCATAGTCCAGAAAAAGAAGTCGACGTTGGCTAGGCGAGTAGCGCGGGCGTTTTTGGTCTTTTCGTAGCTCAGGACCAGGTAGACGTCGAGGGCGGCAAGCACAAGGGCCACGATCGACGCAGGCATGCGCCAGCGGCGACTGTGGGCTGCCGAGAGGTCGTAGGCACGGTCAGCTGCCGATGTCTCGGCCTGGTTAGCACCGGAACCGGGTGGAGCGGCAGATCTACCCTTGCGGCCAAGCAAGAGCAGCGGGCTCGTGGCAATGGCAATCACGACCAAGTTGAAAATGTGCAGAACCATCAAGTCCACCATGGCATAGTAGCTAAATGCTGCTGAGCTGAACCCAGTGTCAGCATCGACGCCAGTGCCGCCGCAAAACGGACAGTCGGCAATCACGCTAGGACCGAACTGGATGTACAGCAGCCGTGTCTCTAGGCTTGTGAGCCGCCCGCGTAGAGTCTCGTCGGCAGCCGTCAGCGTATGGTTGGGTCGCAGATTAGAGAGGCGGTTGAAGATGACATCAGTCGGGGCCTGGAGGCGCGAGTCAGTAGCCAGAAAGATATTTTCGGGCTGGCGCAGGCCCTCTGGCAGGTGGAGTGCGACGGCGATGCTGCTGGGCACGAGACCGGCCGACAGGAGATGGCCGATGGCGACAAAGGCAACCAGGGTCAAGATAATGACGGAACGTGCCGAAAGTGGGCGGACTGGAGACTTGTAGTTGCTGCCGCCATTCTTTTGCTGCTCTGCACGCTGGGCGGCCACGGTCTTGAGGCTACGGTACTGTGCGAGGGCTTTGGGCAACAGCATGGGCCCAAAGAAAATGACCAGGGACTTGAGGCTGGTTGATGTCAGTATTTTGTTGCCACTAGCGACATCAAGTTTTGGGGAAAACTCACGCTCCCCATGGTATCGCCATGGCAGCCGGATTGTGCGATACTTTGTGGCTTTGCTGGTCTCTCGATGCCCGTGATGAGACGTGTCCCGTTTAGCTTCAGGATGAGATGGCGATTAGATGATGGGTAAGTGAATGGACAGCCCAGCTGATGTATCAAGTATCATGAGCGCAAATTCAAAAGAATAAGGATTGTGATGAAAATAGAAATCCAAATATTGAAAATTTCAACAAAAAGTGAGGGTTAGGCTGATGAACGTGCCCGTACACTGTAAGATCGGTGGTTAATGACAACAGATGAGCTGCTTCCGGATCAACGCCTGTTGTAATGAGCTGCTAGTTACAAGGCATAGCTGCTACCTATCACTAGTTACCCCTTTCTTCACGCTGTCTCTAGGCCTGTGCGGGCTAAACCACGAGTAGTTGGTTCTAGCCAATCACAGCTCACAGCAGCTCTCACATGTGTACTTTCCTATTAGGAGAGTCTGCTTTTTTGCAACGAAGGATTCAGAGATGGAATATGCGAATTGTACAGACAAATGGGTTAGCAGTAGATGTGTCCATATGATTGATCTAAAATAAATTAATAAAAAATCAGATCATTTTCCTTCAAAAGATTGACAACTTCACATCGCTAAAATAACAATAATAAACAGGCATTCTTTCTTATGGCATAACACTGAGACGCTTGCACTTGGTATCTCATGCCCACACGTGACTGCTCTACTTTCTATGACTTTTTATGGGGCCAACAGTTACCATAAATTTCACAATCTGCTCTAAAAAATCTCTTACCTTTTCTCCCTCGACAATACACAACATCACCGAAATACCCAAAATGCCGAAGGCCCTTTACGGGCTTACTTGGTAACGACAGACCGCGCCGTTTTGCAAAAAGGCAGTCACAGATACCAGCCATGTAGAAGGCTCCTCTGTGTCAAGGAATGCTTCTTACAAACGTGCAGTTGCCGCCATTGCCACCTCGTCGTCACCGAGCCCGTTGTGGCCGTGACCTCATTTCTTCCTCTCTATTTCTTTTGTCCAATAACGCCCGGCACTATCGAAGCTTTGCTGTCCTTGATGCTTGCATCCGTGGTCATCAGAGTCAATATGACTGCCCAGAACGAATCCAAAATACTCTGCCAAGAGTCAATCTCATATCGTGTTGCAGAATCTCTCTTCTTTGCCTCTATGGAGATCCTCTGCGTCAAATGATTGAGAAACATCTGTTTTAGGAATTGTAGATTGTAGTTGTAGATGCGTCTTGCTATTATCTTGCTATTGTCTTGTCTTGTGTTGATATTGTATTGATATTGCTATGAAACACCCAACGCCAGTCTATGCCATAATATTATATTGAACGGTAATCAGCCAGCCGTGCCTTTCTAAACAATAAACGAAATATGCTCAGCCCACAGTCTACTTGTCCTTGCTGCTCTCTGCTGCGGCGCCGGCTGACTTCTCGTCACCTGCAACGGGCGCCTCCTTGGCCTTTTGTGCCTTGGGCGTAGTGGCTAGCTCGTATAGCGCTGCCACGGTATCCTTGAGTAGCACCATGACGCCCGTGCAGGCCAGCTGCCACGACGTGATGCTGATGCTGCCGCGCGGTGCACGCGGGAAAGACACCAGCCACTCAGCATACGCCGGGAACCAGCCACGCGGCAGCCAGTACATTGGTTCGCGCGCATACCAGAACGGCAAGAAGTACTGCATGCCGCGGGTCAGCGCCAGCCGTAGCACCGTAACGCCCGTATCAAAAGAGCGGCGGCGCTTGTCCTCGGCCGCCTTCTTTTTGGTGAGCTCATCCATCATCTTCTTGTGCTGGCGGTCGAGGCGGCCCCATTTGGCAAACTGGTCCTGGGCGCTCGTGGCAGCGAGTTCGCGGCGGACCTTGAGGCACTCGGCCTGCAGCTTGCGGTGGTCGGCCGTCTCTTTTGAAGGGAAGTAGTTGTAGAGGTTCCATAGCTGGGAAATGTTAGTATTAAGGCAATATGGCTATCAAAATGTATCAAAAGATATCGGAAAGAGGCTTCAGGCTCACAGTATTAGAGATGGTGGTAGCGCCGATGGAGTTGACGACCTGGATCGCCAGCTCGACAAGGAAGACGACAAGCAAGAGCGGCGGCATTGCGACGGTGATGGTGAGAACAAGTGGTCAAATGTGTCTAGCTAAACGGTTGGGAGAACAATGTCCGGTGCAAGTGTCATGGATTAGGCTCGAGATTCAAGCTTCGACATGCGACGTGGTCCTGGCGCAAAAAGGGAAGGAGCGCCACCTAGCTCCGAGCTGTCATCACTGATGTGGCTTAATTTTTGTGGGTGGTGCTGACTAATCATTGGTATGGAGGGGCCAACAGCTTGAGATCACCACACAACACGCCATCGACTTATTCGATCGTCTAAGAACAAGTCATATACTCACTTAAATCAAAAGGAAAATGTCCCGGGCACTCGACAAAGCCACGGTGGCTGCCCTCAAGTCTGGTGACCCTGAGGCTGCCTATAGAGCCATCGCAGACGTCCTGACGCCGTCTTCCTCAACATCTTCCCCGGCCCGTTTAGAGCTCGAGTTCCTGGGCCGCGAGTACCTTCCACTACCAGAGGATAGCCCATACTATTTGCGTGATGGAAATGCCATCGCAATTCCAAAATTAGCACTTGTTCTGGCTTTTGTCGTGGCTCGCAAGCTTCTCCAGAAACTGTTATCTGGAAGCTCGGATGAGACAGGTGTTGTAGAGAATGGCACAGAAAAGGAGCACGAGAAGCTTCGTGCTACGGCAGTCATTCTAATGATGGACCCAGAGCACCTTACCGCTGCCAACACACGCAAGCGAACTCTCCAGATGCGCATAAACAAAAATATAAGCAAGACTAAAGACACTGAGGCCATCGCCACTCTCGTGGCCAACGAGCTCTGGCTTGTCGACAGCTTCCTGACGGGCCACCTACACCGGCACACAAAATCGCCGACGCTATGGAATCACCGGCGTTGGCTTCTTACCTTTGCATCTTCGCATACAACAAACTCCGCCAGTGTCCTCCCTCTCCGCGACATTACCGAAGTTGTTATGGTAGCTGCCGAGCGGCACCCGCGCAACTACTATGCGTGGGATCATGCACGATGGCTCGTCCGTTCAGCTGCTGCTGCTGCATCAGCAGATACTGTACCTTCACAAGAACATGACAAACTCACACTGGCAGTACGAGACTGGTGCTACCGACATCATACCGATACGTCAGGATGGTCCTTTTTGCTGTTCCTCTTGACGTCAGCATATCAAGAGTCACACCCACCCTCACCACTGCTTGCCGAGACGGTAGCACAGGTCCAGAAAATGGCCGTGTCTCTTCGATGGACGGGTGAGTCAGTATGGGTGTTTCTGCGCACAGCCGTTGCATATATGGAACTGGCAGGCAATACCGCTGGTTCTGTCAAGGGAGCACCAGCATCTTTCAACAAGTTCGAGGAAGCCGTAGAGTCGCTTCAATGTCATGTCGAGCCAGCATCCCGCGAGCATCAGATTCTCCAACAAGCACAAGACTGGTGTGCAGCCAAGATCGAGGCAAAGCCAGTAATTTCAATTTGATTTATAGTGTACAACTATCCAAAATTCATAAGAGATACCCCAAAGAAATGGATTATATTTTGCTCTTTTTCTGCGGCAAAAGAGTCATCCACATACCCTCACACGTCGCACATGCGCCCTTCTTGTCTTGTGCTTGGGCATCACGAATCTCGACATCGAGAAAGATCTTACGCCCATCAATGCGACTGATTGTGGCCGTCGCCAGCACGATACTCGGCAATGAGACCGGCCGCCGGAAGCGAATGTTCATACTGGCCGTCATGATGCGCACGCCCTGGTTCATATTGAGCACACCCGCTGGCGGCGACCAATGTGTTCCGCTCTTTACGGCAGCGTCTTCCTGTTCTCGCTGGTACTCGTAGTTCATAAATATGAGGCCACCCATGGCCTCGTCCATAGCGGCCCCAAGGAATCCACCGTGGGCAAAGCTGTTGAAGCCCTTGACGCCGTCGCGCAGGTCCATCAGCATCGTTCCCGACATAATGGATAGCTCGGGGTTGGACACGTCACTTTTTGAGTTGTCGGGCTCTGGAAAAAGGAACAGCATATAAGGAATACTGTCATCGTTGTTGAGTGCCGTGCGGAACAGCTGATCTTGGGACTCAATACGGCCGCCGGTACGGGCGCTCTTGTTGCGGCGGCAAGATGGCAAGACGATCATGGTGCCGGGGGCATCGATAAGAGCAGCGCACCATTCTTCCTTGCGGAAGTGGTCAATGGCTTCCTGAAGAGACTGGCTCTGGACCATGTCGATGGAAATATAACAATATAGATAAATAAAGATAATATAAATAACTCTGCAATGCGTTCAGATGGGCAATCAAAACGCGAGATGCAGTATCAAAAAGCGACCAGATTATATCCAAGAAAACAGCTGTTCAAAGAGAACGAGGACAAGACAGAAGCTTGATATATGAAATGGGGAGAGTGCGAAGGTGTTGATCAATTGAATTACGATGAATTGAACACTCTTGTGATGCAAAAGCACATGAAGAACCAAGAAACACTGCTTCAGCTCTAGACATAGCTCCGTCGTTCTCAGAGTTTCGGCCTAGCAAGCAGTGCCAAGAACAAAGATTCGCATGTTAGTACTACTCTACACCTAATATGTTTTGAAAACAGCGAGGGGAGGGCCACTATGCCTCGGTACTTTATGCATAGCAAATCTGGAAGCTGAGGTTTCTTTGTCAGCTTCATCGCTGTCATCTCTGTCATCTTTGTCCTTCTCATAGTGTATCACATATAGACTGATAGTGATCAAATCAACCCCGCCGAGGAAATCGACGAGCCGACTTCATCTATTCGAGTTGCTTAATTGATATAGTTAACGTCGTCGGCTCGATGTCGTCGGGGCTTTAATAAGTCCCTTTATCAAGATAAACCTTCAATAATAATCCAGCAGCGGTTACCAGACTACAGGTTCATAGTCAGTCGGCAACATTACCATTGTCGATTTGTTTGGGATATTTCTGATCGACAATTCGAACTCATGGGCTTTGCTTCCACTTCTTCCATGCTGGAAATTAGCGAACAGTGCGCTTAAAACACAGTCGCCACAAACCTTATTATTTCAAGGAAACGTCGGGTTTGCTTGAGCCTCATAGGTGTCAACTGTGTAGAGGAAATCTAACTCATCAGCGGGCGCAGGTCTCCTGTTCTAAGAGCACTTAATTTTGATGATGGCAATAATGCAATAACACTCTCCGAAGCAGGTTGACAACTAGTTGACAACAAGTTTATAACTCGAGCGTTCACTATTTTCGTTTATCAACTCTTGCTTGATTATATAATCTCCATTAATTCCAGCAGCTTGCTAAAGGACGTCACATGTTATAGCCGGAGGCAATCGGAAGTGGCCGCTATATTTGACATTATGGGCGGTCACCTACGCCCTGTAAGTCCCGAAATTGTTCGTGCCAGTCAGATACTCTTACCACCACCTCACCACTGAATGCCCCAAGGAGAAATCACGCCACATTCTCGTGCCTAACCTTACTGACTAGACGGGGTCGGCGGGCTCCTACAGTGGCGCACCTCTCAAAACCCCTAGCCAGAAACACGCAACAAGCTGAAGAAACCGGGTGACATCTTTCTATATCGAACAACGTCGGTTCTATTAGACGCAGCAGTCGTTCGAATTGTGCAGAATAGGATTGGTCAAGTGACCTTTGTCGTCATACTGAACACACTCTCTGGTCGTGTTGTTGGAGAGTCTTTGGGTCTTTTGGATCAATAGATCGATAGATCAATAGATCTCAGGCACCAAAAAAAGAGCACCACGAAGAAAACACGCGATTCTGCATTATCGGTAGAAGGGAATTCATGAGTCCTGGTCATCAGTAGTCAATAGAATTGCAAGAACGGAAACGGTCGGACGGTGAGGTCCAAATAAGAATATAAAAGGGCACGTCGTTCAATATGTTGTAAGTCTCGAGTTCGTAGAACAGATCACAGATCACAGATTACACAGCATCATCACTCTACTGCATCACATCAAGGCACCAAAGCATCACAGCTTGTTCCACTGCATCACCTCTACTCTATCTCAAACACCACTCTGACAACATCACATCATAATGTCTGCCATTGCCTCAAAGTATGTCCCTCTGTTTTCTTATCATACTTACTGCATATGTAACAACATCTAACACTTACAACAGAGCCATCGGCCCCATCGTCTCCATCGGCGCCGCATCCGCCGTCGCCAGCTACGTCTACACACAGCTGCACCACGAGTCAGATACCATGGATCGCTTCTTTGCTTCATACCACACACCCGAGAGTGAAGCCTCTCGCCAGCGTGTCTTTGAGGGCGCCACTGAAGACCCACGGAAAAACATTCTCAACTTTCTCAGCTGGAAATAGTAATAGACATGCCGAGACGAAAGTCTTCTTGTTTATAATTGCTCATGCTGTCCTTTCCTTATTTCTTTCTACTGTTTTCATCTTGGTTATGCCTTTGTTCGCCCGGTTGGGTCAAATACCAGCAGCCTTACCAAGACTGCGAGTGCATCCTTAGTTTCCAATATATATAAATACATCTGAATTTATCTCAACGTATTCACATATTATTCAAAGCTCTTTGTTGTACCAAGCATGATGAATGGACGCCAAAATAGTATAGCAGTTATGCACCTCCATTCATACAGACCATAACTCCATATCATGTCTCTCCCTTTGTCGGCATGCCAGTATCGCGAACTACCCCGTAGGGCATTCTAACAGCAAGGCTCGTGGCATCACATTCATGAACTGACAGCCATCATAACATAAGTACATGTGTGCATTCATATCGTATCTACATTGTATATAGAGTTTTGTGCTTCTCCAAAATCACCCGTTGTAACGGTCTATATGAGATCTATCTGTGGGCATATTTGTTTGACATTATTACACATAAAGCGGTACGGCTCCGTGGTATAATCCATAGACTTCCGTTTATCAGAGTACAGATCGGCTCCGGGCTTAAGAACTGGACTCGGCGCCATTGACGGCTGTATATATGACGTGATAGGCTTGATATCTGCATGGCTCCGAACGCCTTGTTGATCCTGCGCTTGTTGATGCCACCCTCGCTGGCATACTTGGAGACTGGGTTGCATGCCATAGCCAGGCAAAATAAAGTAAACGCCTAGTCACAGTTTTTTTATCTTGAAATGGTATTCGCGAATATGATGCCATGATGACTTTATCAGGGTATTGTTTTACATTACCTCGTATTACCACTTAGCATATCTACGGAGGCTAGCAGATGCTATTGTTTGGGGGTCTAGACTGAATATCGGCGAATATCACGTAGCACTGGATTGTGAGAATCCGGCAGTGTTAGACATTGCGTGGGGGATATTCATCTCCAAAAGACATCAGCATGCTTATCTTTGAGGCATGGTATTGATTGCGAAATAGCAGGCTATCGTATTGACTGTTTTGTTGTGGATGTTGCCACCTGCAAGCTTTCAACCTCGAGAGGGTTGTTTACTCAATATTGATGTTCTGCAATTGCGTTCACATGCTTAATTTTTTTTTAAAATATATATTGCTTGTGTTATTATGCCAGTATTTTTATTTGTGTAATTTTAATTATTTGTTTTTATGTTATAAACATGTTTTTAATTACTAATGAAGAAAAAAAAAACCCGGAACTACATCACAGCAAAAACAAATTTCGTATTGGAAATATCAGTAAAGTTTTATCACAACTTGAATGCAGCATACTCGACCAAGTAAACAAAAGAACAATGATATCGCACAGCCATCCACACACTGTACCCTTAATCTATCCCACCTCGCGAAGCTGTGTCCATGGTTCCGTAATACAGGTTCCAGACTCACAAGATCTCGTATTTAGGATTGGATTCCCTTATTATTTCGGGCTTGATCAAGGTTTGTTTACTTCAAAAGTACCACGACCACGTTCTGTCTCGCCGCAGTGGAGAGAGTGGTACAAAATTACCCAACGGAAGCACCAAGAGTAAATACTGAATACAAAGTAGACACAGGCAGAGGCATGGTTCGGGGTCATGCACAGTATTCTTGTCTTTTGCCTGCTGTGTGTTTGTCACAGCTGCACGGATCAGGAGAATATGAAACAAAACGAAGCGAGGCTGGCCTTGCTGTTGACGCCTCATCTATCTGACTGGCTGTCTTTGGGAGCCAAGACGACAACGTCGTTACCTGTAACTCCCTACGTTGGTAGTACAAAGGTTGAATAGCCGTCGACTCGATTGCCAACGATTGTGATATTGCATTCTAAAATAGTGGATGAACAATAGCAATGCAGATATGCAAACATGTCGTGCACAACACATGTTTACTGGAGCTGCTACTGCCATGCAAGATCAACATCGTCGTCAGCTGCAGGCAGTATTTCTCCGCAATATGCAACACTAGACACTGGCGTGCCTGAATATCAGGCATTATTATTGCAGCTGATAGACGAGAGAAGGCGATTGAGCTTGATTATTGGTGGTACTAAGAACCAAGAAAATGCCGACGATTGTGGCTCCCCTGAAGTTAAAATGGTAAAGACGAAACCGTGACGCTTGCTGTGGTATTCTATCACCTTGCCACCTTATTGCGTCCATTATCCCATACTCGTCTTCTTTGCTCCGAGGAAAGCAACTAAGCAGGGAAGATACAAGAGTACACCATACCCTGTAGAATAGCATAGTACTCTTTTGGAAATATCCCG
The DNA here is from genome assembly GCA_029298715.1 of Ophiostoma ulmi. Classification (NCBI taxonomy): domain Eukaryota; kingdom Fungi; phylum Ascomycota; class Sordariomycetes; order Ophiostomatales; family Ophiostomataceae; genus Ophiostoma; species Ophiostoma ulmi. The sequence goes on along the minus strand of JANSLN010000001.1, from coordinate 1,969,948 downwards.
CGACCTCAATACAGGACCCTGGCCGTTGATCTTCAATTATTCAAAATTGGCGCCAGGGGCAACGCACAGAGATGACGAAGGGAGTTGACTTGAGGAATTCTTTACTCTGTATTGATGGCATTATGCTGTTCTATCTCACTCTATTTCTAGTATAGAATGAGCCCTTTCTGCAATATTATTTTCAATAACGATCGCATTCCTCGTGGTATGCAGGTAATTACCCATGATAATTACAGAGCACACTTCTTCATCAAACCCCCTTTGCAAAGTAGACATTTTCTCTATCTAAATATGATAGATAATATCTTTCACCCCACTGTTGAGCATTTACAAGTAGCAAAATATATCTTTAGGCGGTGAGATTCGCTGCGGCACCCAAGCACGCCTTTGCTTCACTTTAAAGACCAGCTCATCCTTTTTATCATTATTACACGGCATTACCTTTCCAAGTCTTGGCTCGACCGAGTCAGTATTTCCCATCCTGCACGTCGTCAGAGGCATGGCCAAATGTAGGCAAGAGCGGCCAGGGTCAGCGGAGAGCGTTGCAGCAAACAAGGTGTAGATCTTCAGAGGCCTGCTCGTCATCTTAAAGTTTCCATAATTACTGGCATACAGAGCAGCAAGGCACCTGGTCGTGATCACAGCTACGGTGGTCAATTATCTATTTCTACTCCATAGACATTAAACAGACTTAATATTTATCAAATAAGGAAAACCCCTTCAATAACTTCAACTAGGTCATCACCGTGTCTGCCGCACGGGTGACTGTTCTTATATATTACTCAGTAGATGAAAAAAAGTGGTTATGGCGACAAGAGGAGATGCAGTTAAAGTAGATGGAAATAGATTGAGCTTTGATAAACCCGTGCTCCTCCCTCCATGCCACAATATAGCTATATCCCACTCTTCTTTGACATACAGATTAGGAGCGGCGAGTCTCATGATGTAATTGCAGTATCTATTTATTGCATGCCTTTTTGTCTTTATTCGTCACAGATTGCTGATGTATATTATCACTCTTTGATAGCGACCCTCCCCGTGTTCGTCTATTCTCATCGTTGCACGATGCATGCTGCATGCATCCATCACCGAACACCCCTATTAAAAAGATCCGGCGTACTTGTGGTCGGAGTCTCCTGCATTGTGCACATGTACGAGGAAGTATTATTATGCAGACGCACGCACTGTAAGTACTGCGCATGGGGCCTAGATGCTAACGAAGACATATGCGTAGGGGCACAGTTCTTCTGTTGATTCTATCCCTGATCTAAAGCTGGACTTTATTTTTGTGCCACACTCTTGACACACAATGTATCTTAACTTGCTTTTGCGGCGTACATACAGATAGATACAACTAGCTGCCTGCCCTGATCGGACCTCTGCTCTCGACAGACATCTGACCTTGGCCACCCACAAAAGCTTCGACCACCATGCGGCCTGATGTGTATTTATTTATTTATTTCTTTATTATTAGTATTTGTATTACCCATATCTCACTTTATCTCACTGTAACGGCGGGTACCATTGTGCCTATCCAAGGAGGAAGAATACATATTTCCAGTCATGCTATTTTGCTGCAGTGCTACTTTACAGTGAACAAAGACCTGAGAATTAAGAAGCGTCGGAGGGAATAGACCATGTTGCATCTGTGCCTCTAATCGTCGGTCATGCCTACGAGTATCCCTTCTTCCTTGAGGACAGCAATCCTATTCCGGTTTCTTCGCTTTTCGCTCTTACGTCCACAGGCAAGCTTTTTCCATATTCATGAGGAGCATCCATATAGTATTAATGGAAATCGAACCTTTGTGTTTGTCGCGTTAGATATTTATCGACTTCATTGTCCTGCCAAAAAAAAAAAAAAAAAAAAGGTCGACGCGTTCGAGTTTAAGAGGGTCTGTATCAAAGGTCGCGAAGACGAGATGGAAGCAAAGTGTGAAACGGACAATCCAGGACGGCGGTCGAAGAAGCAAATAACAAGAAATAAGAAAGAAGCAGAAGAAAGGCCAGCCCAACATTGGCACGAAGGGTTATTGAAACGAAACACTAAATATACTCTAGTATGGAGACGAAACAGGAGGACAACTGAGAAGAGCCAATACGAGGACGTAACGAGCGAGCCGCGTCTGAATCAACAAGAGACAGAAGACAAGAGAAGAGACAAGACCAACTGGTGGCCAAAGAGCGTCACTATCTCCATCCAAACGCTCTTGGCGACCCACACGAACGAATAGGACAAACAGGGGGCCGTGAGACTACTCAGTACGGAGTGTTTTTAATTTAAATCATTTTTACATTTGATGAGGTTAGAAGAGGAAGTGGAAGGGCTATCACGTTGGTGGCAGGACGCATAGGAGCTACGGAGCTACACTATTAGGCTTCAGCTGGGTAGAAGAGACCAGTGAGAGCCTTTGCTTGGTCCGTCCACGGCCAGTCCCAGGATCTAGCTCAAAGGATACCATCTCAACCGGCAGTCTATTTACTTCATAGGCACTGTTTCGTGAGAGCGAGAGACGCAATACTCATAACCAATGGAGTATTAGTGGCTGTCAACCCCGAAGCCCCCGAAGCTCATCACCTGCCCAAGGGTCTTCATCTTTCGTCGTGTCTTTAGTGTACGGCTATCTGAATATAGTCAAAGCTGATTTCATCTAAATGCACATGAAAAGCAGCCCCTTCATAGCTGCTATGTATCACAATCTGCGTAGTCATTTCTTGAACTTTATCGTCTTTTTTATGTACAAAAACCTGCCAGAACCGGTTCTCTACTCTTCTCCGGCGATCCGAATTATAATAGCCTTGCGGTCTGCGGCCTTGAGCCAAGCAATGAATGTCCAACGTCTTTTGACTATTATCCCTTCCTCTTTCTTATGCCTCTATCTCATCCACGATTATCCATTCTCTCCCTTATCAAGCTCGATACAGCGTGCTCTGCATGCTTGCTTTCTTGGCCCTCAGCATTCCAACGGCCAACCCGCCAACCGCCCTACTTTGTATATCTCTTTGATCCTTTGATTCTGAATTACAGGTATATTGGCATTTTGGCATACTAGTGGTATATGCACATAATACTGAATAGATATCCCTTATCAAATACTTTTGTCTTTACGTTTTCTTCTTTTCTTCTTGTTTTGCGGCGTCGATGCCCCTTTTTCGCTTCCCGATATGAACGGCTGAACTATATATTCCTGATTAAATATTGTACTTTGTATGCTTAATCTGAAAGCAGCCTTTCTCTATACAGCCCCAGCCTCATCAACAATCCCTCTTCAAGACTCGCTCGTCTACACCTTGTGTCTGTAATACAAATGTCTTGCTATTATGAAATAATATACCAAGATACGAATAATATACTAAAATACTGCCGCAGTGCAGGTTAAGCGTATTCTTCTCCGCCACAACTAAGAAATAAGAAAGGGGGTGGTTACTTGCGCATGCATGTGTGCATGTGTGTGCATGTGTGTGGAGAGAAAGTGGAGAGCAGAGAGAGACCCAGCGCGAACACAACAAGGAAGAGCTTCTTTACGAGTATTGGTTCTTTACTGGTTCAGTTGTCGCCGTCTCCGTTCACTGCCTTTCTCCCTTTTGCTTTTCTAGCTTTGGCCCCATCTATCGTCTCCTCTTCCGTTCACCTCTCGTTCCTCTCTTGTGCTCCTCTCTGTTCCCTCCTCCTCAACCTTGTAGATCCTCGTTTCTTTTCTTTTTTCCTGTACTTGTACCTTGTCCTTGTCTCCTCTTGTATCTTGGTATTGTCTTTGTATGATTACTCCGGGCCTATTACAAGAGAAGGCTACTGCCGCCTGCATCCTCCTCCATCGACGACTCCTCTTGTCTCCTCTCTCGATGCCCCTTCTCCTGTAACCTCTTTATATTTAGCAATCCCCTCTTCTTGTCATTCGTTCTTCTCCGGCATTCCGGCATCCAGCTTTCTTTATGACAACGACAACCAGGTAGAGCTCGATTTATCCCCAGACGGCATCATACACTCTTCGTCTTGTTTCCGTTTCTTGTTCTTGCTTCCCTCTATTTGGACATCCACTCTGTTACTTGCTCTCTACCTGCTTGCTACCCGCATCGTAATCATAGACCTGGGCGTCCGGAACTCTCAGATTCTAATAATCATCCCGACTGCAAGTCTCCTTAAGTGGAAGCACTTGCATCCCGACCCATCCGGACAACAACCGACGAGCAACCACATACAACTTTCCAAACTCAAGCATCTATACATATGACAATCATCTCGACTCTGACCTATCCACCTTACAACGCATCATAACCCGCTATCATGGTGGGTAGAACAGCCTTGTTGCCTTTGGCCCTTTGGATATCAGCAGCAAACGCCTTCTACCCGTGGCTCCCTCACTCAATATGTATCGACGACAGTGAGCTGTGCAAGGCCCAGACGGCGGCGGCCAGCTCACAAGAAGCGCGGTCTCTTCCGGCAAACGCCGCCAAAGACGGCCTTCGCTTCAAGATTGGCCGCAAGACACCCGTGGCCCAGATCCAGCGCGATGAGCCTCTCAAGCACAAGGTAGAGCGCATGGCCAACCGGCTGGCCAAGAAGCATGGCCAACCATCAACACCAGCTCCTCGCTTCCGTGGACGGCGGCAACCTCTCTCGCCAACGCCGACAGCCGACAACATCAAGCTGGCCAAGCGCACCAACACGTACTCGATCGCTACGGCAGCAACTCCCAGTGCAACCAACGCTGTGGGCATCGACCAGGACGGCACCGACTTTTCGTACTTTGTCGAAGCCAAATTTGGTGACAACGATGCAACGATGCTGATGCTTCTTGATACCGGCGCCGGCACTACCTGGGTGATGGGCACCGACTGCGATTCGACGGCGTGCAGCATGCACAGCTCCTTTGGCAGCGACGACTCCAAGACGCTCAAGACTTCGTCCGACGCTTTTTCTATTGCCTATGGCTCTGGCTCCGTGTCGGGCAACCTTGCTAGTGACACGCTGAGCCTGGCCGCGCTTTCGCTTACAATGTCCTTTGGCCTCGCCAACACCACATCCAGCGACTTTACCTACTTTCCCTTTGATGGTATCCTGGGCATGAGTCGCAGCAAAGGTTCGACGGACAACTTCTTGTCGTCCATTAGTGAAGCCAAGCTGCTCCCAGCCAACATCTTTGGCGTGTCGCTGTGGCGCGAGTCAGACGGTGGTGTGAACGACGGCGAGGTCATGTTTGGCGCCACCGACGACAGCAAATACACGGGGAGCATCTCGTACACGACGGCCTCGTCCAAAAGCGACTGGGCCATCCCCATGGACGACTTTGGCTACAATGGCGGAAAGGGCGGCGTTACTGGTCGCGCAGCGTACATTGACACGGGTACCACTTATGTCTTTGGCCCTAGCACCGATGTCGCCGCCCTGCACAAGCAGATCCCTGGCGCCAAGAGCAGTGACGGCGTCACCTACACTGTGCCTTGCACGAGCAACAAGCCGCTGACCGTCTACTTCTCTGGTGTCGCCTACAGTATCTCTGCTGCTGACTGGCTGTCGTCGGCTGACGGCAACGGTGATTGCACCAGCAACATTTACGGCCGCGCTGTTGTGGCTAATGCCTGGCTGCTGGGTGATCTGTTTCTCAAGAACGTCTATGCTGTCTTTGACGCCGACGAGGGCCGTATTGGTTTCGCCAGTAAGCCCACGGCGACGTCGACCAGCACACAGGCCTCGTCGAGCTCAACTGGCTCTGCCAGCTCTTCCGGCTCGTCTTCTGGCGTGTCCGTTACTTCTATCGTCGCTTCGACTACTGCCACACCCACATGGAGCAGCAGCGAGTCGTCTCTGCCGGGCCTTAGCGGCCAAGAGACGCCTGCCTCTGCGCTGGCCGAGTCTTCGTCCACGTCGACGGCAGTGCCTGCCGAGGCCACTACAGTGACATCGCCTGCCGACCGTGTCGAGGGCAGCATCTATGTGTCTGTCATCTGTGTCGTCGCCGCCATTGCCATGGTTGCATAGATGGCATCCATCTTTTATTTGCATTGTTACACCATTTCTTTTGACCGCTCAAAAGCTCATTGCTTCTTGCTTTTGCTTTTACCATATCAGCTTCTCAACTGCACTGTTCCCCATGCTTTCAAACACGAAAAGTACACGGCATCTTGTATCCTCTGTTTACCATTTCATTATTTCGACTACTTGTCATCCCGTTTCAGGGCACACTCGTTCACCATTGCATCTGCATCACTGCAACTCGTTCTCCTTTTGTTCATCTCTTATATTGTCATATACCACTGTCATCTACACATCGACACATTTTACATACGCACATCTACTTCTACGATATCTACGGACTTCTTGGATTTTTCACTTGCGCCTATTGTTTGCACCTTTTCTTTTCTTTTCTTGTTTTGTTCAGCGAACCAGCATATTGGCCACGGCGCCGTATGCCATCCGTCAAGGATACACACACTCTCTTATCAGAGAACCCTAATAGATACCCAATGGAGGAGGATGTTGAGAGAAGAGTCTCTCGCCGACGCGAGACGACGCCCACAAGACGGGCCATGGCTACAAAGATAGACCTGGACGTTTTGGTTGTAATATAGCCTTTAATTGTATAACAGTATATAGTTCAAAACACAACTACTAGTATTTATGAGAATAAAGTGACGGTAAAGCTGTCTACTGAGACGTGATTGTGGAAGAATTGAAGAAGGCCACAATTGGCTTCACGTTATATTTATATAGGCGTAGCTCCACGTGATGGACCCTCAGGGCCAGGATAGATGCGAGTTTCGGGGGACAGCGTGGGGGCTCCACAACAGGAGCCCCAAAAAGCCAGAAGCCGGCGAAACGGTTGCAGAGAGCTTTTAACACCTGAAAAGGGGAAGGTCCACACGCCGGAAACGATGGAATAGTGGTGTAGCGTAGAGCGATTAGTGCGTGGTCAAGTACGCGATAACATACACGTAATAGATAGAAGGAAGCTCAGCTGTTCATAAGCAAAGACGCAGCCAAGACGTTCAACGAAACGACGACACCACGATACAGCAAGACACATCGACAGCCCAAAGCTTGTTTCCGTTTCTGTTAGTCATAGATTTAGATCTGTATTATTTCAAAAAAGGTCCAGCAGCTCTGTAGCTCTTCAGCCCATCTCCCGTCCCGAGTGCGACCTCATCGACCATGCATCGATAGACACGGCGACGACGACGACGACGACGACGACGACAATACACACATCCATCATGGCTGGCGGTGCCAAAGCTACAGGTGGCGAGGATGTTGGCCTACTGTCTCTCGAGAGCCATGACGACCACGACCACGACCACGACCACGACCATGACAGCAACCCCATGACACACCCCGACGACCTCGAATTGCCCCCAATACCACCGCCCAAAGACAACCCGCCACCCTACCTCACACCCTCCGGCACACGGCTGCCGCCCAATCTTGTCATGTCTTCACTTGGCAGCACTAACGGCTCGCTACGGACACCCCGAACACCGCGCACACCCAACCGTGTCCGCTTCGATCTGACGCCACAAATCGCAGAGCCACCACTACCTCCACCACCAGCAGATGACAACCAGATCCGGCGAGCTTCAGAAGACGATGACGACTTTGACCTCGACTCCGCACCGGAAAACAGAGACCGCCGGCACCGCCTGCCGCTGCTGACAGACATCGAAGCTCCATCAGTAGCCTTGGCACGGTCTGGCGGCGGTGACGAGATCGACACTGATATCGGCGTCGAAGAGTGGGCAGAGCGCGAACGCTTTCGACCAAAATCGGGACTCAGCAGCGCCTTCATGAACATGGCTAATAGTATTATTGGTGCCGGCATCATTGGCCAGCCGTATGCCATGCGCCAGGCTGGACTGGTTGCTGGTATTGTGCTGCTGCTGGTCCTGACCGTGGCTGTTGACTGGACCATCCGGCTCATTGTCATCAACAGCAAGCTGAGCGGTGCCAGCAGTTTCCAGGGCACAGTCGAGCACTGTTTCGGCCGGCCCGGTCTGATTGCTATTAGCGTTGCACAGTGGGTGTTTGCGTTTGGTGGCATGGTGGCGTTTGGCGTGATTGTGGGCGACACGATCCCACATGTGTTTACGGCGGTGTGGCCGGGTCTGCCGGATGTGCCGGTGCTGGGCCTGCTGGCAGACCGGCGTGCTGTCATTGTGATATGCATCTTGACAGTGTCATTCCCACTTACGCTGTATCGCGATATTGCCAAGCTGGCCAAGGCGAGCACGTTTGCGCTCATCAGCATGGGCGTGATTATTGTGACGGTTCTGGTGCAAGGCGTGCTGGTGCCGGCCGAGGATCGCGGGTCGTTTACAACTCCTCTGTTGACTGTCAACTCGGGCATTTTCCAAGCCATTGGCGTCATTTCATTTGGTATGGTTTTTCGCTGCTTGATACTTTGCAAGGTCTCTATACTAACAACAAAGCCTTTGTCTGCCACCACAACTCGCTGCTAATCTACGGGTCGCTAAAGACACCCACAATCGACCGCTTCGCGCGTGTCACACATTTTAGCACCGGCATCTCCATGGTGGCCTGTCTGCTCATGGCACTCGCCGGATTTCTCACGTTTGGCGACAAGACGAACGGCAATGTGCTCAACAACTTTCCCGTCGACAACACCATGGTCAACGTCGCACGGCTGTGCTTTGGTCTCAATATGCTGACCACCCTGCCGCTGGAAGCGTTTGTGTGCCGTGAGGTCATGTTCAACTACTATTTCCCCGGCGAGCCGTTCAACATGTACCTGCACATTATTGTCAGCGTCAGTTTGGTGGTGAGTGCCATGGTTATCAGCCTCATCACTTGCGATCTGGGCGCCATCTTTGAGCTCGTCGGCGCCACAAGCGCATGCGCCATGGCCTATATTTTACCGCCGCTGTGCTACATCAAGCTCACGACGCGCAGCTGGCGGACCTATGTGGCCATCGGCGTAGTGGTGTTTGGGTGCACGGTCATGGTCATCAGTGTGCTGCAGGCGGTGAGCAAGATTGTTAATGGTGACAGCGGAAGCGCTCAATGCAGATGATACCACAAAAAAGCAGTCTCCTTATTTTCTTTCATCTCGGTCTTTCATTCTTTTGGTCTCAGATTTTCTTTTCATCTGTATCTGTCTTTATATTCATATGGCCTTCTATCGACCTTGTTTCTACTTTGCTACTCTTTCTCGTTTATCGGACATTTTTCTCTCGAAACAAACTCGGCGTCTTTTGCTTTTCTGCTGCTATCACCTCGCATAATTACCTTTCTTCTCACATCCATAGCCCTGAGAAGCCGTTGTATACTCTCTTGGCTCCTATCTCCATCGAGGTTTTGCCCTACTTTTGTATATACAGGCGCCGGGAGTTATTTACGTTGGGATTAGTCGTTTAAAATACGTTTACTTACATATACAGGGAAAGCACAGCCAAACTACCCGTCCACTATATGTTTAGATGTGTGATCAAATAAACGGTCAGCTTCTGCGCACGCCTACAAGTAACACAATGTAATATTCTACTGTTATTTTATTCAGGGGTATGCTATGCCGGAAATCGACATTGTATGAGAAGCCTCGTTCAAACAATTAGTAGTTAGCATCATGACAAGTTGGCAGTAACACTGTCGGCAAAGAACAAAGAATATAGTAGTTACCATACGCCTGCTGGCACTGTACTACTTCAAGAGCGTTTCTCGTGTGTAACACGGCAACGTGGGATACAATAGATCAGATGAAAGATGTGAATATAGTACTTGGACTTCAGTGGGCTGATTCGGAGGAAGATGAAAATAAAACAATACTGGAAGTATCTAATATCAAATAGGCCAGGGGCAGACACTACAACGTTCTACGGAGGGCTATTGTTCCGTTATCGAGGACGCGTCTCGCGAGTCGACTTGATCGGTATTGCTACTTTCTGTTCTCATACTCCTATATATACAGAGATATCATCGGATGGGCAATAATGGGTGGAATAGAAGAGAGCAATCTGATACAGCAAACTACTTCCCACATGGTGATACAAGATTTATAGATATATATATCGAGAACATCCCGGTTTATTATTTTCTCTTATTCTTGTGAGAATGTAGCTATCAGAAGCAACAAGATGAAGACCTTTGCGGAACTATCGGTGCTCGGCGTGGCTGTATGCGTGCCTCACATCGTCGAGCATAAGCTTCAAGAGGGATGAGACTTTTGTTAGTGGTCTCGATGGCCACGGCCATGGCCACTCGGAGATGGGCGAGTGCCCCGGTAGCCAGGCCAGAAAAATAATGGCCAATATTGCGCAGAATCTTGAGTTGCTGAGTGAAGCTCTGAGCGAGCTTAAACGCCGAAAGTAGTCGAAGACCACGGCTAGATGTTTGTGCTTACTGTAGACTTGATAACTAATTTAATATTTTTATATCTTGATGCAGTCATTCCCATATATGCATCTCTCAGCACAACGACTGCTCGTAAATACGCACTGCTAATCGCCTCCGACCGCTCTATTCGCTGTAGAATCGATATCTCATACATATGTATCTGCATATACACACCATGATTTAAGTTGTTGGTGCATGACTCCTTTATGCATCTTGGCCCGGGCCTGCACTCCACACCACCTCATGCCTCATGCTTCTTGTTACCCTACTACCTCCCGATTCATCACCTTCCATCATCTTTAGATCGCCTATTCTATTTGTGTGTGGGCGTACTACCCCATGACCCTTGCCGATAGCTCTGAATCCTGTCTATCGGAACATGCCTCGTCATATGGTCCGAAACATGGAATCCGAAAGCAGGTTCGTCTTGAGGATATAGAGACAACCGATAAAAAGAAAAGGAAGATAAGTGAATGAATAAAAGAATAAAATATATATATAAAGACGTCAAAGAAACTTACACTAAAAACTGGCCAATACCATAGTGTGTATTTGTAGAGCGCTTGCTGAGGATCACCGAAAGCCAGCATCAGGGTCGAGTAAAACAGCCACATATCGTATGTATAATATTAAATAGTCACTTGACGGCAGATACACAGGCAACGGCTTACCTTTAACCCCCACTTTCTGATTTGACTACTAATATATATTTATGATTATGATATCTGAAAGACGCCCGAAGCTGGGCACATTGAAGAGGGTGGGAAGGTGCCCCCCTAGTCGCTTCTTGCCTTTTATTCTTGACCCGCCATAAGCTGCAAGGCAGCGAGGCGTCGCGTTGATAAGATAATAGTCTGATCACAGAAGAGGTATGCTTGTGTGATAGAAGGAAGGTGCAATGTGAATAACTTCCGTTTTTTTGTATTGATGACATTGTTATGATGCCGTTATGACATAAGAAAGTGACCAAATTGGAAAGAACAAGACAAGACTTTAAATGGAAGGAGCAAATAGGTGCTATATTGATAGAGAAAAGCTTACGACAGGTGCAGGTTGCTTGCGATACACACCACTTTCCCCTCCTTTACACCTGGCACCTTCCCTCTCAAACGCCCGCCTGTTGCTTATAAAACGTAGTTCCCCTCTTTTTTCCATCTTCTATGTTCCATCGCCCTTTTTCTTCTTTACCTCTCTTCCACTTCAATAGCTCGCAGTTCAACGACTTCAAATTCTAAAACTCTTTCACTTTCTCTAATCAAACCTCAAGTCAAACCTCAAATCTTCAAAATGCACGGCAACGACTGTCCCAAGTGCGGCACGGCCATCGATAGCGGCACCAAGTCCTGCGGCTCTTGCGGCTCGGTATGTTTTTTTATCTTTCTTTTGGCTACTCTCTTTTTATACCTGCTGGATGCATGAGAGGGTAACTCATAACCTGAATGCCACGATTCTAACTTCCCAGTCCTGCCCTGTCTAGACGGCTCGAGCCTGCTCGTGTAGGATGCCCAAGCAACACCCAACGTCGACCTGGCTTTGACGACTGGCCAAAGCCTGTTCTGCCAATGGGTGGACGGAGCGAGCTGATGAGATGACGAGTTGACGAGAATATGTTACTGCTTTTTAAGGGTGCGAGAAGAAGAATGGCGGTGCATCTATAAAAACCTATATCACTATGAACGAATAAATCATTACCTTTGATATGAAGAGTGAAGTATATGGTGGAATACAGACGTAGGAGCGAGTGGCAGTGGCATTTCGTGCCTTAAGGGATAGTAGCTCTCTGCATGATCTTATAGGGGTATAAAGTAAGTATAATGATTAAGTAAACATGACCCGTTTCTGTGAAGGACGCAGAAGTCTTTAAAGGCAAAGTAACAGATGCAAAAACAGTGAGGGCGAACATATAAACACAGATAAGTTTAAAAGCGAGACCAGTCATGCAAAGCATGCCAAAAGATGCAGCACATTAAAATCAATAAACAATATAGCAAACAAGAAACTCCTGGTTCCATGCACTCCCTCTTGAGACCTGAACCACAAAGCAGTGTATCCTGCAGACACGCAGTATAATTATAAGATGGAAGATGCCGAGTAAGAAGATGATGAGACGAGAAAATGCATGTAACCCAACAAGAACGGCCTTAATATAAACAATGGAAGATGGTAGTATGATCACTAGACAGGGTGTCCTCGTTCTTTCATGACGTCAATGTGCGAACAACATGAGCATCTATGGTTTTTCGGGAAGAGGCGGAGCTGCACCAGAGACTGAAGCGGGTGCCACAGCCGGAGGTACCGGATTGCTACCCTTCCGCGACGATGGCTTGGATGCATCCGGGGTGGCAGCGGCCTCGTCCACGCTGCGCTCCAAAAAGTTGGCCCACAGTTCGCTCAGTGACTCGCGAGAACCGCCAGCACCCGCGGCGTCGGCAAAGAACTCGGTGTTGAGTGCCGGCGTGCTAGGCGTGCGTGCAAATGGTGATGACGGCATCCGCAGGCTACCAACCGACGCACCTGGCCGCGACAGACCGGCCTTTTCCTTCTGCTCATCAGACCACTGTAGCATACCGGCAATGACCTGCAGGACCTGGAACTTTTTGGGGTCTGACCGGTCGAGGGCCAGGAACTGCAAAAAGAGGTTGGTTACTACTTGCCTGTTCTTGTTAGTGTGTAATAATCAAAAAGGGGATCTACAAAAAAGTACATACTTGTCAACACTGTCGTCGGGTCGGTTCTTCTTAATGTACCGGAGAGCTTTCGTCAGATGGTCATTGAGTGCGATCGCCTCGTGTCTGAGCTTGCCAATGAGGGCGTTCTTCTCCTTGACCTCACGCTCGAACGGGGATGTGCGCTCGACTTCCTTCTCGAGTTTTTCGACCTTGGCCACAGCTTCTGCTGCCTGTGCCTCAGCCGCCAGTGCGCGCTTCTCGGCCGCGCCCAGCTTGGCCTCGGAATCGCTAACCATTTCGCGCAGCTCCATCTTGCGCGTCTCCTGAATCTCTTCCAAGGCCCGCTGGAGGCCTTCAATTGCGTTGGTGTGTGTCTCGCGCTCCATGTTGAGCCGCTGGTTCTGCTCCAAGGTGGTGGCCAGCTGCTCTTCTAGATCAGCCGCCTTTTCTGTCAGCGTTCCACGCACCGACCGCTCCTCGAGTGCAATAACCTCCCATTCGCCCATGGTAAAATTAGCCTCCTCCAGCTCTTTCCGCAGCTGCTGTATGGCCCGCTCGAGGTCGGTCTTCTCGCGCTGCCAGTTTTGTTGTGACAGCTGCGCGCGGCCGCGCATTGCATTGTTCTCGCGCTCATGCTCGTTCTCGATATCGTCGAGCTCCTTTTGTAGCCGCGCCACCTGAGCCTCTGCAGCCGCCGCAGCAGCTTCGGCAGCTGTGCCACCTTCGCGCAAGGTCTCATTTTGCACTTCGAGCTCCTCGATGCGGTCTTTAGCTTCTTCGAGTTCTTGTTTGTCGCGCTTCAGGCGGTCGCCCAGTGTTGATTTGATCTTTTCCACGCGCCCGAGGAGGTTCTGGTACTGTGTCTCAGCTTGCTCGCGCCCCGCCTCGCTCTCTTCAAGGTCTGTCTTGAGCTGATCCGTCTCTTCCTTTTGCTCCTCCTGTGCCTTCACCAGGTCCTCGACTTGCTTGCGCAGCCGCTCCACTTCGGCGCGAAGCGCTTCGTCGTCTTGTGACATAGCGTTGTCTGACTTGACTGTGGGTGTATTTGTGGTGGTGTTTGGGGTTGTAGTTGTGGTTGCGGCCGCGGCCTTTGTTGATGTTGGTGCCACTATCGGCTCGTCACCATTGCGTGTCTCGCTGAGCTTATCAGTAGCTTTGGAGCTATTGTCAACCTTGCTGTCACCGTTGTCGTTGGTATCGCTCTTGGTATTGCTCTTGTTATCGCTGTTGGTATCGTGGCTGTTGTCCTTTAGGTGTAGGGGTATCGCATGCCCGTTTGTTGTCGGACTGTCTTGTGCGTGCTCCTCCGTGACGTCTCTAGCTTCAGTTGGGGAGCTCGGTGTGCCGTTGCCGTTGGGGGTATACAGTTCGTCCTTCTATGGTAAGTCAGCAAGGTACGTTGATGGACAGGAGGCTGCCACCATATTCACAGCCGTATAGGCAACTTACGGTGATTGAATCGCCCGTCTGGTCGTCTACTGGCTCGTCCTTGTTATTATTAATGCCACTCTCGTCTTTCGCTTCTGATTCCAGTTCGTAGGATGCTGTACGTTCAGCTGTGTCTTCTGGGGATGGTTCTTCTGGGGTTGCTGATGCTAGTTCTGAGGCGGCCTGTGCAGCATTGGCCTTTGCGGCTGCGTGCTTCTTCTTCTTGTTCCTCTTCTTGGCAGCTACAGGTAACAAGGGGGTGGGTGACACTCGAGTTAGCAGGCCAGGGTCCACGTTGCGATAATACGAATAACCGATAAACTCATAAATAACCTCATACGGGGTAGAGTCATCAACGCAAATAATGGAATTGAATCTCACCTGCTCCTGTTGAGGGCACACTATCGTTCTGGGGTGCCAGTAATGGCTGTAATTGAGTAGTGAGCGACATCACGTCAGTTCCGGCTTCTCTCTGTCGAGAGATTTTGAGGGTAAAGACGTGAGCTGGCGAGTTTATCAAGTTATCGAATTATCGAGTATTTCGTGTTCTACTTGGTAGGGGGGTGTAAGATACGATAGGAGGGGCCGCCAGCGAAAGGCCAGGTTGTAAGTTGTAGTAATGGTCTGGTAAGGGAAAAGCTGCAGTTGTTCTTTAGAGTAGTGGTTGCCACACTGGCTTGCTGCTGGCTGCTCTACTGGAGGGCTCCTCCCGTCGTTTCTGGCGCCAGCGATTGGCTCTGCAGGGGAGTTTGTCGCGTCGTCGTATCTTAGCTTGAATCAATTCCTGGGGAGGATGGGATGGGCGATAAAATGCCAGAGATGGGGATCGAGGTTGGTCGAGTCCGAGATTCAATGATGTGTTGGGCGTAAGAGAAAGAATAGATGAGAGAAAGAGAAGGGAAGAGAAAACAGAAGGTATCGTCACGGGAAGGAGATGTGGTCGCAAAGAAGTACCTGTACTAAGCAATCTAGCTCTTCGTGTAAGAAATGTAATACTCTATAGTGCGAAAATGGAAGGAAGTGAGGGATGCCAAATGTTCTATTCTGGGCGCATTGGCTAGCCAGGTTGCTCCATATTACAGGTTTCTGACGGGCTGGTTGGCGTGTGATTCGAGCACTGTGACAGGAGTCTATTCAGGCCCCAGGGAGCTAAAACAAGATTACTCATCGTTATACGTAAGCTATGCAAGCCGCAACGACGCTAAAATATAGAGCTTCACAATAGGGCATGCTTTTATTACAATTATCAATGTCTCGTTTTCATCTCTGGGAAAATGCGAGGTTGACGATGTAAATATAAAAAAACACGAATGCCCAATGCCAGTCTTCAAGAGAAATGGTGAAGGACTCGTAGAACTCGTCCTCCATCTGTCCAGCTCGTATCTGAATAGATCACATAAGCAAATTGATACGGGCCCACTTAAATGTATAGCCCGTTTCCTACAAAAGATTTTTCTCAGCGATTCTCTTCTTCCTTTTCTTCTTCCTCCTTTCTTCCTCACATATACATATATCACTTCGTTAGCCCCAAGATATGTCGCCTCTACACACCCTCTCAAGGCTGTTGAAGAGCTTCATGTTTTTGCTGAGGCGGCCGATGGCCTTTATTGTGTCAATGGTGCGCCCCAGGGCGGCAGTTTTGCCGGGAATCGTGTCTTTTGACATGGCTTTCGGTGACGATGAAGGAGAAAGACAAAGCCGTTCTAAATCCCAGCACATGTGTCTCTCCGTGGACGTGTCGGGTTCGCTTAAGGCGTACATTCTTATTACACATCGTCTCTTATTTATTGTGTCACGAAGTATGCATGTAGTATTGGCAAGCATCGGCATCGGAGGAAGCTCTGCAGACGGCTCACTCAACAGGCAGTAAGACGAGACACGGCGTAAAATCGGCACACTCGACACTAGACGATCTAGTGAGACCAAAGGATTCAAAGAGATACCAATCTGCCATTATAAAAGATAAAGAGTGCAAGACAAAATGAACAAGCATGTGCAGAAACATATAGAAACAAGGAAAAAAGAGACATGCATATCTAGAAAGAACTCCTGTAAGAAACCCAAAGTATTTTCATCCCTCTCACCGTCGTGACCATCGTCTAGACCAATCCGCTTTATGCCTTGACCTTCTTGCCCTTGGCCTTCTTGCCCTTGACGACCGGCACCACCTCGGCCGCAACAGGTGCAGCCTCAACCAGCTTCTGCTCGGCCTTGCTCTCCTCGATAGCGCCAGCGGGAGCCTCGATAGTATCGACAGACTTGATGGCAGGAGCCTCAAAGGTGTAGCCCAGCTTCTTCTCCAGCTGCGAGGCACGGCCGGCGCGGCGCTTGGCCTCGCGGCTAATCTTGCCAGACCAGTCTGATTCGGGCTTGGGCAGGGCCATGCGGCGACCCGACATCAGGTTCCAGGGCACAGCCTTGAAGCGGCGGTTGGCGCCCTTAAACAGGTTGGGCGGGATACGCTCGGCAGCGACAACGCTGCAGCGCAGAATGTGGCCAAACAGCAGGTAGTTGTCCATGGTCTTGGCGACAATCTCGGCGACGTCGCGGTCGGCAAACTCGATGAAGGCGTAGTGCTTGCTGGCACCCGTCTTGCGGTTGCGCGACAGGCGGAGGCGGCGGATATCGCCAAACTGGCTAAAGTAGCTGCGCATCTCATTCTCGAAGAAACCGTGGGGAATGCGGCCAACGTAGACAATACCGCCGTACTTTTCGGTAGAGTCGCCGCCGTTCTGGGTCGTAGTAGCAACAGTGGTGTCTGCCTTCTTTGCCTTGATCTGAGCAGCCTTCTTGACAGCAGCGGCAGGGGCCTCGCCGACGTCCTGGCCAGGCTGGAAGAGGCTGGCACCGCCTGCCTCCTTGTCGTCGTCGTCGTCGCCGTCAATCTCGCTGACCAGCGCCTTGGTTGTGTCGTCGTCCTCAACAGCCACCTCCTCAGTCTCCTCCTTCTCCTCCTTCTCCTCATCCTCGGCGTTTTCCTTGTCCTCCTCCTCGACAACCTTTTTGGTCTTCTTGGACTTGGCGGGTGTTGCTGCTGGTGCGGCGGCGGCGGCCTTCTTGGTCTTCTTCTGCTTCACGGGTTCCTCAGCGGCAACGGCGGCAACCTTGTCGGCGACGACAGCCTTGATCTTCTTTGTCGATGCAGGGGAAACCTCCTCAGTAGCTGTTTTATTAGAATTTGTTCTGTATACTCTTTACTCCATCATTCTTGTTTATCAGTGTTGCTTACCCTTGCGCTTTGCCTCGGAAATTCTGCTCGATTTTCTCGGTGTCGCATCGGACACGGCGCCCGCAGTCTTCTTTGCCTTGACCATTATGTATGTGTTTTGGAGCGTTGTTTGTAGGAATTTGTTCGAGATTTATTTGAATAAAAAAGGACGTCGACTGATGAGATTGAAACTTGCAATATTACAGCATACGCCAAATAGAGGAGGTTGTATCAATCCCATGAAAACTGGAAACTTTTTTCCCAACTTTTTCTGCCGTTAAATAAAGGCGGTGAGACTAACTTTTATTCCTAGTAGGTGGCTTTGGTAGGGGCCGATAACAGATAACCACTGCAGCGGACCCATCAAGAGCTTCCCCATGGCGCATATCGTACAGCGACGCTGCGCATACACCACAAAGGCTTCACATACAATACCTGCACTAAAACATTATGAGTGAAAGTGTGTTCAAATCAATGGATGAATCCGACTCGACTTTCATGATTTGGGTAGAGCACATAACATAGACCACAATTAAATTCACATTACCGAAATTAGCCACAGGCCACCAGTTTTTGCGTCCCAAGATGAAAGGCGAGGATCCAAAAAGATTCAAATTCCTAATCAAAAAGATAATGATATGGGTATTGCGTATATTACATTTAGACGCGTTGATGAGTTAAAGTATATTGACAATAAATAAACAGGATAGTGCAAAAACAAGACAGTTGTGTATAATCAAGCAAAAACAAAAAATGCAACACTAACAAACTAAATCAACAACACTCGATTATCACAATAGGTAGACAACCCTACTTACTCAAAGATAAGCTATACCTTGGGCTTGTCCTCCACAAGGCTGTCGGCCATGGCCTCTGCAGCGGCCTTGCGCAGGCGCTCAGCCTCGTCAGTAGGCGCTGCAGCGCTGCTGTCAGTCTTGCCAGCACTGGCGGTGTCGGGCTTGGTGGAAGCAGTAGTCGTCGTATCCTTCTCGTCCTCGCTGTCGCCTAGACTGAACGGGTCGTCGTTATCGGCCAGTGGTGTAGGGTCGACAGACGACATTGGCTGCCACTTGCTTGCCTTGGCTCCTGTCGAGGCTGCGGCCGCAGCAGAAGCCGCACCGCCTGTGCCCGAAGCCGGGCCATCCTTAGGCGGCAGTTTTGGCGAGGCACCATACATGTCAATGGTCTCGTTCTTATCGCTAAATGCAACCTTGCGCTCGGAGCCAGGGCGGGGGGATGTCGAGGGAGGCGGCCGAAATAGGTTCTGGTTTCTCACAGGCGCTGTTCACCAGTTAGTCTTGTTACTCTGTGAAGCCAAAGCAGTTCAAATCAAAGAAAACTTACTACCATCGCCGTGCAGCTGGATACCGGCAAAGTCGTCACTAAGGAGCTCCGGATCGGCATCATAGTCGCCGCTACGGCGCGGAGGTTGGCGACCGAAGCCGCCGCGACCGGCCTGCTGCTGCCGCCGTGCCTCCTGCTCATATTGCCGCTGTCTCCGAGCACCACCCGGACTGCCGTCGTCGTCCTCGTCGTCGTCGTCGGCAATATTCCACTCTTCATCAATCTTCTTCTTGATGCCGCTGAACCACGTGTTGAATTTGGTCTGAGTTTCAACAAAACCTTTGCGCAAGTTCTCCTTGATGACGGGAAGGTCATCGTCGAGGAAGCTGTGATCCTTGTCGCCCCACATATCGCTGGGCTTGAGGCTGTCGTTGCCGCGGCTGCTGCTTGTGCGCGGGGGGTAGGGCGGGCCGCCGTGTGCCGAGCGGCCACCACCGTAGCGACCACTGCTTGTGCGGGCTTCGTAATGACCCGCCTCGTTCTCGTAGTGCTGGGCCAGCTGGCGCGCATACTCCTCATCTGCCAGCAGTTGGCTGTTAGGGGACAAGTGACCAGTGTTCTTAGCACCGGCCTGCAGGTTTGGGCGAGGACGTGGCGGCTGCGGCGGCGGGGCGGCATCGCTCTCCTCAGGTTCTTGTGCGACAGCGTTGGGGTCGGTCATCTCGAGCAGAGCGTGGAAAGCCGACTCGATGTTGCCGCGGCTGGCTGTGAGAACGGCCTTGACGACAGCAACATCGACAGTAGGGAAGGCCTCCTTGAGAGTCTGCTCGTTCTTCTGCTGCTCAGTCAGGGGACGCGGAGGCTTCGGAGGCGCAGGCTCATCGGCAGTGGGAGCAGTAATAGCGGATACTGCGGGCTCTTCATCCTCGATGGTAGTCTTGAGGGCGGAAGAGGCTTTTGCGGTGGGTGTCGAGGTACCGGAGGCTGCGGACTCGGTGGAAGTGGCCGCAGTTGTCGTGGCGGTGGGCTTCACAGAGGTAGTAGCGTCGTCTAGGCCGATGCTAGCATCCTGAACATCATCATCGTCCATTTCAAGAGGGCGTGCCGTTGTAGGCGATTCTGGCGTTGGGGATTTCTGAGTAGTTAGTAGATGTAAAGATCCGATGCAGAGATAATGGACGGTTAAGCAAAGCGTCAGAGCTGGATCGGCAATGAATAACGGAAATGTGGCCAGGCAGCTACATTCAATTTTGGAGCTCTTCCGCATCCATAGCCATATCCATCAGAGAGCCAATACAGTCAAAAGGGGGGGAGCAAGGAAGAGAGTCGCAAGTGGATACAGGAAATCAAGACGTACTGGGTTGGCCGCCATCTTCGATAATATGTTTGATGCTTGCCGGAGCTTGACAGACAGATGCAAAAGCTGGATAGATGCTCGTAGAGAGGAATGAGAGAGAGAGAAAGTGAAGAGTTGAGTGTTTGATCGTGTGGCGATTCAAATTGAGGTTGTCGCAAATATGGGGAGTAGTCAGTGTGGTATCCAGCAGCTAAAGAGGGAAAGAGCTAAAGAGTGGAAGACCGCCGTAGTTGAATAGAAGAGGGTTTGGAAACTGGAGAGGAAAAGAAAAGGTGGATGTTTCGTGAGGGTTGGTAGTGGTGGTCTAGACAGAGGCCTGGTGGTCGCTCTATTACGGCAGCCTAGCATAGCAGGGGATAATTAATACTGTCATGAGGAGGACCTGCGGAATAACATGGGAAGGGACGTAATAATGAGGTCGAACAATGCCCCACGTCACCGCGCCACACTTGGAAGGCATATGAGTGCTAATGTACTGATCTCGCTAATAACCGCTAATTATAGTAGGGGATAACTAAATGAGTACATTCAACTCATGACCACCACAGAAGAAAATAGGTGCATCACACCTTCCAGATGTCTTAAAGGTGGGGTTGACTTGCTATAAGCGACTTACTATGCAGACGCTAATAAATGTCGTGTTTTACATAATGCCGGGCAACCAACAGTAAGCGCGATGACGCAGCGCCACAACTCCTTTAAATAGGCACCAAGCCTGAGCCACATCACATGCGCTACTTCGTAACTAATTGCGACGCAAATATCTTGTCTAACAGATAGGCCTGACCGCCGCAGCTGCCTTGTCCACTGATAGCATATGACCGCCTGTAATTTATGCAGTAGCACCTAAATCGACACACTATTCAATTGCTCCGTAAAACACACTCGAGTTACTAAAGGCCAATTGCTTATCCTTATCGATTAGAGCTGGCCAGTGACATTGCATCATCCACTTGCGACGGGACGGCCCCCAGATGGCAATGCCAACCACTTGATCGTGCACGAATCGCAACGACAGCCGCGCACGAGACACACGACACGGAACCATTCCTATTACGAGACTTCACAACTAGCGAGCACCGTCATATCAAGATACTGAAAGACAACTGGCTAAGCTAAGAGCGACTCGATCTTCTTATCGCGCACACGCACGAACACAAGAAGCACTGCTGAGCTGCTCCGGCCGAGGCTTAGAAGACGACACAGGACGAGCCGGCGCAAATTCTCCGAGAAAGAGAACTTAGTTTTAGGTGCCCTGAGAGTATCAGCAGCATCCTGCCGATAGACTGGGAGTTCATTGTCACAATTTGGCGCAGCCTGGTGTTGCGAGAGACTTGACCGCCATCGCCACCATGGGCAACAACGGAAGCCGGGTCACGGCCCAGGATAAGTACGTTATAGCAGAATTCTCTATTTCACAGAAATTGGCTACAGATCCGGTAGCTATGATGCCCCGATCTATGCTAACGCTTTGCATCTACAGAGCTATCCTCGACATGAAGATTCAGCGCGATAAGCTTCACCAATATCAGCGCCGCATCACCGTGCTTACGAACCGGGAGACAGAGATTGCACGCGAGATGCTCAACAAGGGTGACAAGAAGCGTGCTCTGCTCGCTCTGCGGCGCAAAAAATACCAGGAATCGCTTTTGACCAAGACGGACCAGCAGCTAGAGCAGCTCGAGAAGCTTACGGCCAATGTCGAGTTTGCGCTGATTCAAAAGGACGTTGTATTTGGATTACAGCAAGGCACCAAGGTTCTGCAGGAAATCCACCGTGAGATGGGAGGCATTGCACATGTCGAGAAGCTAATGGGCGAAACGGCAGATGCGATTGCATACCAGGAGGAAGTGAGCGAGATGCTGGGCGGACGTATGTCTAATGCTGACGAGGACGAAGTGGAAGACGAGCTGGCTGCGCTCGAGGCTGAGATGGCACCAAAGCAGGCAGTGAAGCCAATATCGTTGCCGAGTGCGCCAAACAACCAGCCAATATCAGAACCAGAGCCGGATACGACAGAGCCAGAGCCGCAGGCTGAACGGCGACAAATGGTGGCAGCATAGTCCAGTGGTGTACTATCGGCATCTTCTCCCAGCTTCTATCACCCTTGACGCTTTCGCGTTCTTCATCACCTCGGCCTTATTTCTATTCTTTCCTCCCCTTCATATATGGTGTTCATACGGTACTATTGTATTTTTGTTGTTCCTTTTGTTGTTCTCCCTTGGGTCTCGAATCTTGTTTATGAGCTCATAGTTGTTGTTTTCGCTTTATCATATCTTGCTTTATATCTTTTGTTCCCTCTCTAGTTCACAATAGACTTGCCTTGGTTGTACACATCACATGTTTATTTGTCGGCCGTTATTAGCAATGGTCAATAGTAGGCCAACCAATTGATAATCATGTCTACTCATATGCCGGCCAGGCCGACCGATAGCTAGCAGACCGTACATCACCTCTGCTCGATGGTATCATTTCTATTGTTAGCAGCAAAGCAGCCATCCACAGACGTGGGAGATCTAGATCCCTGCAAGAAGTGACTGAAGAGAAAGGGTATCTTATCTCCAGTTGACAGCTACCGACCCGGTCCCTTGTTTCTGCTAGAGAGTTCAGTCTGGCCAAATGTATCTGGGCACTTTTATCAAGCTAGTATATTTACGTACGTCTTACATTCTGAGCATCATAAGATGTCTTTCGTACTATTATACGGAGTATCTTGACATCCTTCGGTTGCTTGGCTCGACAAGTCACTCTACACGTCTTTTGGAAAGACATAGAGGGCCACCGTGTATAGAACGCTTCTTCCTCAACTCCGAGCGGACCCTTTCAGCCTCATGGGCACCCTTGTTAGCACTGTAGGATGGATCAGACATCTCTGCTTTTTGCTGTTTGAAAAATTGGAACCGCCAGCAGGACTCCTCTTCGGAGCATTAGACCATGAAACATCTAAGAAACTTTGTCACAAACTCAACAGGACTGGCCAATATAAACAACAAAAAGACACATGCGCCAGCGGAGTGCGCTGATTGGGTCGGCTGATCATCTAGATCGCTCATTTAGCTTCATGAACGAGCTAGAGACGCTAGAGTAGCAGCTAGAGTAGCAGCTAGAGAACTCCCATACCACTCCATACCACCTAACTTTACAGGACTGCTGGTGCGATATCTTCATTCCGACGTATGGTTCAAACACTATTTACATATCGACGTAGAATACAGATGATATGTTTTACGAAAACTGGACTATAGGCGTGGAGATGTATGGAGCACTGCATGACAGTTTGTCATTATTGAGGATCTAGAGCTGCCCATGATGTTCCTGCCAATTATGGCAGAGGGACGTGTTACTTGCTTCCTTCCGTTTTTGGGTGACTTGTAAAAGGCCCTCACGAGACTGGAAAGGGTGCAGATAACGTACTCTTTGGTTCATTCGAAACGTCAGTATCATATACCATTCAATGCATGCCTCTAGCTCGTCTCCTGTCGTAGACGGCCGCCGTTGATATCTTGATACTCGAGTTAATGCTCTATGCCGATCCATTTGTATGAACCACGAGCCCACTCTAAAACGAGAACAAAAGAATAAATAAAAGTGGGCCTATATCAACACAGATGTACCTTTTGCGTATGGGCGCTCTTTCCTGTTCGCTTTTTAGCTTGGGATACCTTCCGGCACCTCGACCCCACCGTGCAAGCTCAATCCCAATGCGCCAGTCGCTGGTCCTTAGTCTTTCTCAGTCCTCAGTCCTCAGTGTCTTCCCTCCTATCGACCTGTTTTTCTCCCTAATACTAATCAAATACCCCATAATGCCTTTACCATGGAGCTCTTTTAGATTTAGTCTTTAGTCCTCCTTGTCCTTTTGTCTTCTGCCTTTTGTCTCTTCGTCGTTTGTTCTTCGTCTTATCTTTCTCCCAATCATCTTGTCAGTCTTCTCTGTCTCTTTTCCCTTTTCCCTTTCTCATCGTCTCTCCTCTGCGCACGACGACCGACTCGGATTGCATACCCCGGAACACGGTGCTGCAACTCTTTACGACTACAGAAGGAAAGAGCGATATCTCGCACTGTGCCAATGACTGTGCTGCACCTCGAACGGAACGGCTCCAAGACAACTACAAAGCCAATGTATGTATGACAGCTCACCACGCCCGACGCTCCTGCCTGCTCCTACCTGCTCCTTCCTATCTGCTCGCCATTCCTTCCTCTTTAGTCTTCCTGTCAGTCTGTACCTTCTTTCCTATGCTCCCAGTTCGCACAACTACAACCGCATTATCACCCTTGCACCTGTGCGCAAACACAGACACACGCACACCTACCCACGCGTGCGAGCTTGATCTATTCCCCCATCCCCTCACCTCCCCTCTCCAACTACACACAAGACACCATATTGGGCCCTTATGCCCATTTTTTGCATCGTTCTGTGTTGTACGTGGTACTCTATACGCTGTACGTATAGTCAGCTGTTCAGCTGTCTTGATTCTGAGAACTGACAGCATCTTTCGGGCGGCAGGTGCAGATCACCATAAGCTTACAACGACAAGCAACAAGCAACCGCCAACAGAACAAAATCGGCAAGAGCGACCTACACCCATCGACAAGTACGATACCAAACCGGAAGCCACGGCCGGCACAATTGCAACGCAGGCAAGAGCACATTGTTGAACCGCAGCCTGATCTAGCATCCCTCTCTGGCGATCTTTTTGACTCTGAACTGGTCATCTCGACCTCACCCAACAGCTCACCGGCCATCGTTCGGCCTCAAAGCTAGCTCTATAGCTCAGCTGGCAAGCTCCACGATATCCAGCATCTGGTCCATCCTTTTGATCCTCACACATCGGCCTTCAGTTACACTTCAGTGAGTACCAGTTTTGATTTTGGGTTGTTTCTCTTTCACAGCGTTTCACCGGTTTGGCCACCAAATGTCACCTAGCCGAGCTGCTCTCCTGCTCTCGACTGCCAATGTCTGCCTTTCATTTATTGTTCGTTCTTCTTATTCCACCTTGTCACAACCTCTCTGAAAATGGCCCCTCATAACTATGGCCTTGCGCTCAAGAAGCCCCCTTTGAAGAGCGCGAAGACGTTGGAGAAATCAAAAGACCACAAGCGAAGAGAGAATGTCTATTTTATTCCAGATCTTTAGCCCGCTTTGATCCTCTGCGCTGCAGCGGTACTGCAGATATCTACTCTGTTTTTCATACAGAGTGGAGAGTTCGAATGGTTGACAGCAAGTCATCGAGAAAAGCGTGGACAAGAGTCGGACATTCTGGCGGACAGCAGCACGAGAAGCCGATCACGACAAGAATGCAAAATAGATGAGGGGCAAGACATCACAGAAGAAGAAAGGAAGCTGAAAGGAACCCGAAGTCGTCTTCCACAGCACAGCAATAGCCGGATCTATCACCGAGGTGCACCCAACTTCCCCCACACGCCCTCATTTTATGGGCAATTCCTATAACAGCTGCCGGTGTGCGCAACGTCGTGTGCTTGCTTGCGGCTACCCTCATTTCCATCTCTTCCTCTCTTGCTACATCCACAGTTTCTTCTTATTACGGGCCCCAATTTATCGGTTGTTATCTGTTGCTTCTCTGCTCTTCTGCTTGTTCCCTCGGCCCGCCCTGCTTCTCTGCTTATACGGCGAGGCAGACAGAAGCTACAGATATACATTAACCATGCATCTAAGCTGCGCATGAGCGATGAACGACAGGTCCCCGAGAATAAGGCTTGCATGATTAGTATCCGCATCAGACCTTGAGGGTGCGCTGTATCTCGCTAATGTGGCTCTGGTTCTGTCAGGACTTGTCTCAAGACTTTAGTCTTGAAGAAGATGTCCAGAAGTCTTTGATCAGAGAACTTCAGACTCTATTATGTATTTGCCACAGTCTTTTCCTGTTTCAACGTCATTCCTGCATCATCTAAAGAGAAATTCGGACTATACGCACACTGGCCTTTTTATACCCTGCGGCCTTGTCCCATCCTAGCCCTACCACACACGCACGTGGACGGATCCTCTAATGTTGTTCATCACCTCTCCTTCCCACCACCCCTCTACAACCACACGACAGTTTGTCGTCTTCACTTTTTACTCTCCGTCCTACCACCCTATAAATCACACATATTACACCACACTAGACACGCCCAGACAGACAAGTTGTCTGTGCCTCGCATGTTGTTGTCTTTTGCCATTGATTGTGCTTGCAGCCTCCATGTTCTAACTCAGTTGTTATAGGCTATCATACACTTCAGCCTCACTCGGCCGCTAGCTTTATTTCTCCTTTCTTTGATCTTGTCTCTTCTCAAGACATCCCGGGCAAGTCCCAGCTCCTAAGTCATCAACATGTAAGTTATATTGAACCATTCACATGTCACCACTACCCGTGACTTGACTTTTCTTCTTATTTGGACTATTGAGCTTCCTTTACTTGGTTCCACTTCCCAGACCCAGCTAGGTTATTTTGACCATAAACTGCTCATTATTATATTCCTTTCTGTACCCTTCTTTATTCCTACTTTTGCTTCGTATTAATCATATTTTTATAGGAAGTTCGGCAAGCAGATCCAAAAACGGCAACTTGACGTGCCCGAGTATGCAGCCAGTTTTGTTAACTACAAAGCTCTTAAGAAAGTGAGTTACCAATGGAAACATAAGATCAAGACCACGGACCGCAGTCCACGGCCTATAGGGTTGTAGTGGGCACGCATGCCTCTCTCTCTCTACCTGCACACTCTCCAATGCTATTCTCAATTCTATACAGGTTGTGTTAGCTGACAAAATCTCGATTTTTGAAAACAGCTCATCAAGCGTCTTTCAGCCACCCCCATCCTCGGTGCTCAAGATGATCACCACCGTTCTGGAACTCCATTAGACTCCCAGTCTGCACTGCAAGCCAACAAAGCTACTTTTTTCTTCCAACTTGTAAGTTACATCCCTTCTAGTCACAGTCCGGCATACCTGTGGGGTCCTTGCAGGGAATTCTATATCGGCAATGTCTCTATTGCTGCAAACTTTGGCCTTCGGACATGTTTCTAATCACCGCCGGACAGGAACGAGAGCTTGAGAAAGTCAACGCCTTTTATCTACAGAAAGAAGCAGAGGTAAGTCTTGATCAATGCTCATTTCTTATGTTTGCACAATATCTAATCCAACTAGCTCAAAGTTCGGTTAAAAACACTGCTCGACAAAAAGAAGGTCCTTCGGTCGAGAGGCAATGGTATCTCCCGGCGCTCTGCAAAGTTCACAACACTTCAAGAGGGCTTCCAACAGTTTGCAAACGACCTCAACAAGCTGCAACAGTTTGTCGAGATTAACGGCACCGCCTTTTCCAAAATCCTAAAGAAGTGGGACAAGACGTCGAAGTCGAAGACCAAGGAACTCTACCTCTCCCGTGCTGTCGAGGTTCAACCATTTTTCAACGCTACCGTCATCAGTGAGCTTTCAGATCAGGCCACAACAAGTCTCCAAGAACTTGGCGCATGGGCCGAGGGCGATCACGAAATCCGCTTTGATGGCCGCACTCAACAGCCAGATCACATTGTCAGCAGCCAGCATCTGCTCGGCACCGACGAAGGTGATGCAGATACACTTCTGCTGGAGACTGTCCTAGCCGGACACCTGGAGAATCTTCGAGACGTACTTGGACGCATGCGTGCCGCTGTCTCTGATGCTGGCGGCCATGAAGACGGCGCAACCACCGCTGCCCGCGATATTGCGCTCAAGGAACGTGTGACGCGGACCTTCCTTGCCTCTATCAATGAGGGGTCGCGTGATTCTCTGCAAACCCTCATCGATACAGGATTGGTCGATATCCAAAGTGAGGATGATATCAACGAGCGTAATTGCTTACACCAAGCGACAATATACGGCAATAGTTTTGTTCTCGACTACGGGCTGGCACAGGGTGTCTCTGTGACACGCACCGACGTATATGGCCGTGTGCCATTACATTATGCCAGCATGCACGGCCGTCTGGATATGCTCGATGCTCTCAGCAAGGTGGACCCCGCGGGGCGCGAGACTATCGACCTCATCGATCACGACAACTTCACGCCCTTGATTCACGCCATCATTCACGGACACCTTGAGTGCGTTAACAAGCTGCTGGAGCGGTCGGTTCGCATCGACCCCACGTCAGACGCAGACCATGTTCCTCTCAACCTAGCATGCGAGCACGGCTCGGACGCCATTGTCGAAGTCCTCTTAAAGCACGGCGCCCGTATCCTCCCCGACGCCGAGGGACTGTATCCCCAGCACCTTGTTGCTCGTGCTGGCCGTGCACCCACTCTCCTCCTTCTTCTCCAGCAGTATGGAGCCGACCTCAATCAGATCGACAAGCTGTACGGTTGGACCCCTATTGTCCACGCTGCAAGCGAAGGCAATGTGCCATGCTTAAAAGCACTTCTCGAAGCCGGCGTGGATCCAAATATTCGCGACGAGAAGGATCTTCCTGCCATGTATTATGCCGCGTGGGAAGGTCATTTGGAGTGCATGAAGCTTCTTACTCCTTACAGCAGAAAGAAGCACAAGCGTGAGAGTCCCTTTGACCTACAGCCAGTGACAGACTTTGGCGGAGATAATTTTGGTGCTCTAGGCGGGAGTAGCACTGCTCCAGGACCCATGGCTCTCGACCCGGATGCAATCCCGATCCTGGAACTCCCACCACCCATCATTCCCCTCCGCCGCTATGGCCACAACTTCCTCGATACCAAGACCGTAGTCCAAATCAACTTCGAGGACCAAAATGGCGAGCCACCACTGATCTTCTTCCACGACGGCAAATACCCTGCAGCTCGCCTGACCATTTCGTCCAAGGTCACCGATCTAATTCCCAAAAACATCATGCTCCCCTTCCAGGAGGATACGCGCCTCGTTACTTTCCAGGTTGACAACTTGGACTCCTTTGTTCTCGACTTTGATGTTTTCCCAACCTACGGCGCCAAAATTATCGCCAAGACTGTTGCTTTGCCCAGTACTTTCCGGGCACTCCTCGGCAACTCTAGCAGCGCCTGCTGTCTTCCCTTGTTCGACCCTCGCCTGCGTGCAATTGGCCAGATCAGCTTCCACGTCCAGGTCATTAAGCCGTTCCCCGGAAAGCCACTCGAGATCACCGACTTTGAGACTTATTGGAAGGCCACCAGTCAGCTAGAGGGCCATCCCAGCTCGATTATTGCTGGCTCAAGTTTGTCCGGTGACTATGTGCGCCTGTACGTGCAACACACGAGTGACGGTATCCCGGTTCTTTGGCCTGCTTGGACTGTGCGCTGTGGTAACAACAGCAGCGCCGCCATCGAGATTCCCGTCGCTCGACTCAGCTATGATCAATTCAGCGCCGCCACATTGAAAGCGCCAGGACGCCCTCATCTCCAGACGCTCACATCATCGCCTCTGGATGCCGTCTCGCATGTCCACCGTGTCCTTGCAACATCTGGCGCAACACTGCGCGAGGCCCTTTCACTGCTTCCCGCAGGCATGAATGTCAATTTGCAAGTGTTGTACCCGAGCGCAGACGAAGAAAAGTCTCTCGGCTTAGGCGGTGTGGGTAGTGTCGATCTAAATGCGGGCGTCGACGCCATCTTGGCGGTTGTGTTTGACCATGCTCGTACGCAGCGGCTGCATACACCCAACGCAGTGCGGTCGGTCGTCTTCAGCTCATATAATCCGAGTCTGTGTACGGCCATCAACTGGAAGCAGCCCAACTTCCCTGTTTTCCTGTGCAACGATCTTGGGCGCGAAGACGACGCCACAGTAGCGGCAGCAGTACCCGATGGCGTTTGGAGTACCGGGCGGCGGACGGCGTCCGTCAAAGAGGTCGTCCGAACTGCACAAAGCAACAACTTTATGGGCCTCGTCTGCAGCTCACGTCTTCTGGTACGTGTCTTGTTATTAATTCCCCTCTATCCTCAGGTCGTTTAAATGCTAACAATGCAGGACATGGTTCCGGCTTTGGTGGAAGCAATTAAGTCTCAGGGTTTGGCACTTGTCATTGACAGGTCTGCCGAGCAGACTGCAGATCCCAACACCCTGTCTAATCCCTTCCCTCGACTGCCTGAAGGCGTTGATGGCGTTCTGAAGAGCAGCGGTGTGCTGCGGTTCAACGAAACTATTGATATGTAACGATCTGCTGGCTAATTTTGGAACTTGGGTTTTTTTTTTTCTATTTTGTCTCTTGTCTAGTTCCGTACAGTTTATGCTTTTGTTCTTTGTACGACGCGTCTGATTAATATGTTCAAAGGGGGGGTATATCAGAAGAGTAACGAAAATGAGAGAACGGTTGGAATATTTAGAATCGGATGAAAGGGTTTGGTATATATAACTTGTTGATACATATTAGACTTTGCATATAGAAGAGATCAAACATATATCACTCTATACAGAAAAGTGTATGCTTTGCCTTTCTAAGCTAGCACAGTTTGCATGCCTATATTTTTATAGCTACAGGTTTGTTCATGATCATATACTTGGTATTTTGCCGGTGTCTTCGGCAAATTTCTCGTGAATAATAAACAGACAGTCCTTATTTGATTATCTCTCAATTCCGCTCAAGTCGTCATTGTTGTTAAACATAATTTTAGCAGCGACAGAAAAGCCAGCGGGATGCTGGTAATCATGGCATTTCTGAAAACAATTGATACTAAGGGAAAGACCTGGAATCTAAGAACCGACAAAAGGGCCATGAGCGGGAAAGGGTGCATGGTAACTTTCGGCGAGGTGGCCCAAGGTAGAGAGCAGGCCCGGTTTATTGTTGATCCTGGACCTTGGCTGCCATTTGAATCACTATTATGACGAGGCTGTTATCCGTCAAGTGTTGAAAAGACACATACTGCTGACATGTTGAGGGTTATGGATCTCCGTGTAGGCTTTATAATACCTGCCCTGACTTGTAGGAGAATTGTTATATAACATTGCTCGTGAAACGTTGGATGTCGGCCTCGGCCTGGTTCCTATTCCGATATCTATAGAATTAAGACATGGAGGTTGAAGCGGGCTCAGAAAGCATAAAGAAAAGCAGTATTTTGAGTAAACGGTATTGGAGATTGGCGTGAAAACAAAAGCATACAGAAAAATTCGAAACAGGTGACAGAGAGCAGCTTCGGGGCTACAAGATCTTGAGCCGTCTGAAGATACTTGCCCACTTCGTTTTCTTCTTCTTCTTCTTCTTCTTCTTCTTCTTCTTCCTCCTTTTTAGCGGGGGATAGCATAAACCATTAACCAGAAACTTCCAGGGAGCAGAACCGATCGCTGCAGACAAGTATACGAAGCCATAGCAAAGCTAATCAGAAAATGAGTAACCGAGGACGCGGAAACAGTAAGAGAGGCAGAAAGACATGTAAATATACATGACAAATAATGATAAGCAAAATGACGGGCAATGTAGACGTAAAAATACGTAAATTTGAAAAAACAAAATAGAAGTATTGAGGTGGCGAGGAATCGAGGTCGAAAGGTGTATCGTGCAAGCTACTTTGCTTAGTCGGCAAAGTCCATGCCAAAAAACTCGTTCATCTTTGCGCGGACAACACTCATATTCTCTTTTGCTGCGGCCAGAGCTTCTGTTAGACGGGCAAGACAGACGCTGTCGTCATTTACTGGGGAGCCGTCGAGGTTCATCTTCTTTCCGTATTGCTGGATAACCTGGCAGTGGTCCTTGATTTTGACAAAGCCCAAGGTAGCCGAAGAGCCTTTCAAAAAGTGGCCGAGATCAGACATCTCTGCCAGGCTGTTTCCCGCCCTATATAGTTAGTATGTATACCGTAAAATCTTTGCAAAACTAGTACTACTTACAGTGCCTTATCCATCTTGACAAATGTCTCGTCGGCCTGTTCAAAGTAGTCGTAGACGAGTGCTTGGCTAAAGTCACGGTTTGTTGGGCTGTCGTCCATCTCTAGGATCTGCTCAAACGCCGACTCGCTAACACTGTCCCCAAAGTTGAAAGACATGATGGGCGTGTGTATCTGGCTGCGGTGTCTCTTGGCAATTTGATGTACTGTAGATAGGTAGGTCAGATGAATGTTAAATGCTAAGCATAGCTGAGTTTAAGCAGGCGAGGCGCAGCTTGTGTGTTGGTGTGTATGGAATAGTGCAAGTATGATAGCATAGATAATGATACAGTGGTACTATGGGAGCTCAAGCGTAAATAAGAAAGGTCAAGGCTGTATGCAATAGCTTTGATGCCCAGGAAGAAACAATAACTGTTGGGTAAGGGGAAATAGATATGGATGTAAGTGTGTAAGAGTGTGGGAGTGCAAATGGACGGCATGTACTTTATATTTCGTTGAATAGATTCGCAGAGCCAAATAGTATATACCGTGCTATGCTTGTGCAAGGCAGGACAAAATTAAAATGGAATAGTAAGTCAAAAGCTCAGACCCAGGTGAAGCAAA
The DNA here is from genome assembly GCA_029298715.1 of Ophiostoma ulmi. Classification (NCBI taxonomy): domain Eukaryota; kingdom Fungi; phylum Ascomycota; class Sordariomycetes; order Ophiostomatales; family Ophiostomataceae; genus Ophiostoma; species Ophiostoma ulmi. The sequence goes on along the minus strand of JANSLN010000001.1, from coordinate 1,937,294 downwards.
CAGCTTATTGATATAAGCATTGGGCTCGAGAGGGAAAGGTGCGATATGTAGCCTTTGTAGCATTTGTAACCTTGTGACTACCGGGACAGCCCGCAGGACCTGACAGGAAAGATACACACTTGTCATCGATCCCAGCTAGTGGTCCTTATGCAAAAGAGGAGGGAAATTGCAAGAAAGACAAGAAAGACAAAAAATGTACGTTGCGAGGCAGGAAAGATGTAGGCAGGGGAAGGCAAGGAAGAATTGGGAAGGGAACGCAGAGTAGGGAGTGTAAGGTAAGACCCCGCGTTATTGAAGTTGTGCCACAGGCTACTGTACGCAACGAGACTGCAGCAGGGGACGGCGCAGGGGGTAGGCTGGTAAGGTAGGGGTTAGGGGTAGGGGAAAAAGTAGAAAAGTACGGATGAGGCGCATAAAGTGATAGATGGATGCGATAAGTACTGTCGCATGGAGCAGGTGTGATAGAGAATGGCAGAGACATCTTCAATCTGCAATAGTAGATTGTCTGTCCCCAACTGCCGGAGCTTGAGTTCGGTGTCCAAAGTTCAGAACACAAACAGATAGCTTATACAGTACCCTACTTTGGCTGGGGATGACTTGGCCGCTATAAGTAAAAAGCAGCAGTAGCCTTTGCCTTGACAGAGGTCCAGAGGCAAGGCAGGCTTGAAACTTACATTGCTAGCTTTGAAAATTGCTGTTGCCGCGAGTTGCCGGGACTCGGAGAGGGGTGGCACGATGCGTATATAGAAAAGCAGGAGTGTCCAGTTGCAGAGGCGGCACAGGAGAAGTGAGAAGCAAAACACACACAAGACTAGATTTGAGTAGCAGTTTGGCGTTGTGGGTGTAAAAGTCTTGTCTTGGAGACGACGTATAGTCAGCCGATTGGGTGATGGGCGAGAGTCGAAAGGTGAGATTGCTTGTTTGAGAGGGGTCCGCGAACGTAGTTGTGGTTGGAAGAGCGAAATCAGATACGATCTGGATATAATAATGCCGTTGTAAGGCTCGCGTTTGTGTTGTTGCGTCTCTAGGTCTGTAACCGAGTCTTTGGTTTTGTTGTCGTTTCGCCCGTTTTTCCCTATATCCTATATTTCTTTTTCGGCTTCCACAAACACTACTGCGTGGCGATGGAGACTGGAGCTCTGATTTTGCGTTTGCCTCCGTTTCGCGTGTACACGGGACGTATGCGCAGGAATATGTAAAATGTGTGAGATGACTGAAGTGGTAGGATGCCAAAGCTGTAGAGGATCTATGGATTTGGCCAAACGTGTCAATAGGGGTGGTGGTAGCGTGGACTGGAGTCTGCGGTGCACTATTTTGTGTTTTGTGTTTTGTGTTTTGGATTTTCTGAGGTATATCAATTTCAATGTTGTAAAGGCCAAGTGGTGTAGTAGTGGTGGTGACGATTTTGTAGCTGGCTATGCTCAACAAAGCTAGTGTTGAATGCTAGATGGTGAGAGTAGGTGACAGACGTAATTGTGTCTATGGCAAGCCAGATGATAGATGGTAACGACTGGTGTTGAAGTAGAGAAGAGAGTTCAAAGTCAACAAGAGAGAAGATAGAAGAGAAGAAAAGAAGAACAAACAGAAGCAAGACAGCCGATTTCCAGTAAATCAAAGGGAACGGCAAATGGCACGCGCACAGCCAGCGGGAACAGAGACTGCCCCAGTAGAAAAAGTAGCAACAGTAGAGCTAACGAGAATAAATGTGTCCCAAGGTCCTAATAGGGCTTGGCTCGATGCAGTGGGGAGGAGGAGAAAGACAGGATGGTGAAGTATAGATAGGAGAGGGGGTGGGCAGGCCGTTGGATGCGCTGAACAGGAATTTAATATCTTAATTTAATCTTTAATATTAATATCGGCTGTTATCAATGGATAGAAGGCTCTAACTAAGCATCATCTTGGGAAGGTGCGTTGGGATCAGTGCGTGCCCCCCGCTTGGAGTTCACCGGTCCGCCATGTCAAACTCCGGCTAGTCTACACTACGGAGGTCATGGAGTGGGAAGCCGGTCGTAATATGGTTGCATGTTGAATATTTATCTTGCAGTAATCTTACGAGGTTGTACTTGCAGTGCTTATCGTGGCTGGTTTGTCAAACGATCTGGCTGCCAAACAAGTTTATTGCTAATTGCCAAAGGCTGGCCTTCACGTTGCTCCCCGATGACGCCGGTTCTCCTTCCGGATCTACAAGTATGTGCCACAGAAGGCGTTCTCAAGGAAAGAGCTCCTGCCATATCAGCCGCCACCTTCCCAAATATACAAGCTCCGTATTCAGCCAGACGCACCTTCCTCTCCATCACATCAACCTATATTCATCCTCGTCTCGGTTCTCCCCATTGAGCCATCGTGGCCGCTGGGCTGGGCTACAAACGCACAGGGCTGAAGCCACAGATATCAAAGAAAGAAGAGTTTTGAGTGACTTCTTTCGAATAATATCTTTATTAAAACTCTTAACAAAAATGTGAATTCAACGTGAGCAACTGCCCCGCTTGTACCCAAGATGTCCCAGCACCCCTATTTTTCTTCGTGAGCCGGTCCTCTCTAGGCTGTGATCGTCATTGTTTCCATTATTTTCGTTGTCTTTAATGCTGGAGTTTTTTTTTTTTTCTTCTTTTTTTTTCCTTCTTTCTTTTCTTTCCAGATTTGTAGTTTCTATCATCAAGACTCTCCAATTCTGTCTTCAGATGTGCCATGACTTTAATATGAGCATTGGCAAAGTAGTGTCAAGCCTTTCGTCCAAAAACGGCAGTACAGTCCGCTTAGCATATGCGCAATTGAGCAGGCGCAACTCTCACATTACACAAATACAGAGACAGACAGGCGGAAGAGGCAGGCGGGAAAAATGGGCTTGCCGGAAAATGGCTGACCCAATTTATCGACACAAAGCGCCCCTCCTTGTGCCCCTTCCTAAAATGGCTCTATGACGCAATGATTCCCACAACCCCCCACCCCCCTCCCTTTTCTCTTAGACACTTTTTAGGTGCTTTTTAGGCTGTTCCCTAGAGCCGAACCATCACCACCACCACCACCGCTACATGTAATTACTTTGCGGTTGAGATTCGCTATTTACCCCGACAGTTGTTATTTACCAGATATAAGAAGAAGAGGAGGAAGAAGGAAAAAAAGCAAAGGTATTGTATAAATAGTACTGTAAGTATATGTTTATTATATATCAACTTTTGTTTTAGAAAAAGAGCTCATGAATGATTGCCACCTTTTGAGCTAAAAGCCATGCTCAAATGATATCACATACTGAATGTGACGCTCACATCTATATCAAACACCTGTCGAAAATCGAAAAACTGAATTGTATCGTTGTATTCTCATTCCTTCCTGGTAGTTTCTTATTGAAACTTTCCAATTCATGCACGCACTTGACAGGCTTCCTTATTACCCGTACCCATCACTATAGCCATGCCCATGAAGACGGAGTGTACACTTTATATTTTCGGAATGAGGCTGATATATGCTACTGAATCTTTGGGAACAACCCCTTCATCAGAGCGATACATGACTATATCATATCACCTGAAAAGGGGTCTACTGCCCCCATGTAATATATCAATATCAGTCTGTCATCCCTTTTTTTATCATTATTTTCAACTTGGTTCTCCTCTTTTTTGCTCATATATATTTCTCCACGTATATTACTATTCTACCATTTGATATTTACCTCATTCAAACCTGCCCCGTGCCCCGGCATCTGTCTTTCATCCCGTGCCTTGCAAATTCTCTATTGGTCTTGTTTTCCTGTTGTCTCATGTAATGCTTGTGCATGGGTCATGTATCCCACACCGGTTTTGGTACAAAATACAACCAATGACAGTATCCCTTAAAACATACTGAGTAATTATATTTCCTCTACCAAATAATACAAGCAGCAGATCTGATGAAGAGCGGTGAGTGCATTCTGCTAGTATTATTATATCCCATGCCATGCAGGCGAGCGTCTTTGGAAGCCGCAGGCGACCCTGAAATGATGCAGGGTCCAGTAAATTTAGCAAGAAACGCAGCACAATATAACGGAAGACGGGGTTGCCATTGGAGAATAGCAACGGATTTATCCCGCCTTAACGCATATGCCATCTGCTTTTTAACTTAAGAAGAAACGAGGAAGAAACAACGACAAAGAAAGCAACAATAAAGCAAAGACAGATTGAAACAAAGGATGGCCAAGATTGGCGAAATAGAGCTACAAGTTCGACACGGAGAAGAACTAACTGCAAACATCCCTTGGTTCGTTTCTTTAGCGGACAACTGCCACGACTAGATCTCCAGATATTGCCGTTACCCCAAGATGTAGCAGGATAGAAACATAGTCTTGCCACCTGAGTAGGCATTAACTGATAGTCTCGGGTATGTATTTAGGTTTAGCAATCGTAGCAGTGCACTCGGAGTTTACAAACAAGTAATTACTGTTCCATTAGTATATCTGACTTTACTGTCACAGAGCATGCCCGACGTCATAGTAGCCCGTCAGCCTGTTCCACTGCATCTGCAAGACAGGGGTTGTCTGCAACCACCACACCTCGGCCCATCTGTAACGTATCTCAGTTCCAGTCTATTATATTCTACCCAGGAATCTGTTAGTCCAAAGCAGATGTCTTTCAAGTAAGATTATGTTATGAGATGGATACATTCGAAAAGAAACAGCAATGTATACATACACTCAGAAAAAGAAGGGGACAATAGATACCAGCTCGGAGTAAACGTGCATGTGAGGTTGATGCGCAATTTTATCAATTTTGCCCGTTTCAACGGCCAAGACAGCTGTGTGGATTTCCATGCCAACTGTATAAAGAAATATGTTATCTGCAATAGAATCGAATTTAGAATCGAATAAAACTACGGGCAGCCTAAAAAAAACTAAGCATCCCACATGGGTTTTCTTGGTAAGCTAGTTAGGGCTCTACTACATACAGAGTAGGGTGGTTGATAAAATTTGACGCCGTGGCCGACATTCAACCCAAACGATGGCAGTAGCTATTCGCGCTGGAAGCATACAGCCGATACAATAATACATATATAAGGAGTCGATAATGTAGCGCTTTGGCTCCGGAATTCGGCACCGTTTGATATCCTAGAGCGGTGGTGCCAAGACTTGTCAGTGATTTATTGGTGGTTCTGCGGCTTCGACGGAGCTTTTTTTGTCGGTTTTCTTATGTGGCCGTTCTCTCGCTCTCTTCACAAGGGGGCAGCATGTGTCCTCGGTGTAACAATGCACGAAGCAATTAAGATACGTATCTATCCATGTAGCATCGAACATTTCAGTTCGACTATTACACATAGTATTGGCATAGGAAGTCTCAGCACCCGCGTTGTGTCCGCCTGTGTCCGGCTATGGCCGTTCGCACGCGGATATTAGCAATTGATAACGTGTGATAGTTCCCATTATTGCATCGCTACTAGTAGTCTAAAGCTGGAAGGTGGATAGTATTGTATGCTCCGTGGTGTGCAGTTCTGTGGTCCTGAAGTTCTGGCCAGACCACGGTGCGTTGGGGACCGGCTGGTCTTATTTGTTTACATTATAGGCTTTAAACACGTTGCCATTCTCTTCAGAATTTTTAGAAGATATAAGAAATGTACAAAACCTCTTTCGCTGCGCCGGAGCGGAGCTGATATATCTCCTTTTGGTATGCTCGTAGCCTTCTAGGGCTGTCTCGGCCACATAAAAAAGTCCCAATCTGCACATCTGCACACTTACGTCTACATCATTTCAATACTTTGTCGATACTGGGCGGAAACAATTTCCGTGTCCGATGAGTGCACTTGTATTGGAGTAGCTTAGCTACATTCCGATTGATACCGAGGTCTAGTCGCAGTGCGGATGAGGATGAGAGTGGCACATATGTTATGACATGCTTCGATAACCATAGCTGGGAGTAGTGAATACATACTCGTCGACTGGAAACCGATTGTAATCTCATAATATTTGTGTATCACTTTGCTCTTGAAAAATAATGCTCGAACACGAGCTGGACAACTTGGCGATCCCACTTCTATTTCTAATCTCAGATCCTTGACCTAGATTTCTGATGATAGAGAGTTCTAGCAGCCCAATTAGTCTCACTTGCTATCTTGGTAATGGATGAATCACGCGATGAGAAATCATATATATGTAGGTTCGTGCTGGCCGCACTTCTGCAGTAATAAGCCTTCATCACCATGCAAGCCTTACATCTTGTCCCCGACGGTCCCAAAACAAAAGGCTAGAAGGATTGGTTCCAAATATATTAATCTATTTTTTATGAATCTATATAGCAACAGTCTTATATGTCTACCGCAAAAGCAGGTTTTTCATGCATCGGATTCGAACGTGCACAACCATGAAAGACCCGTGGACCTGGCCAGACCCTCGGGATTGACAGTCGGCTTACAAAGAGGGTGGGATAGCAGCGAAATAGCAAAAAAAAACGTGTAGGGGATGTGATGAAAGAAGAAGAAAAGAACGGTGAGAAACCGTTCATGTGCTGTGCAATGACGTCTGAGTGCGCCGGCTGCATCAGAAGCTGCATTAGACATGCATACATATGCTACCCTTTGGTGTATGGTCTTGGCAATCATCCGTTACTCTTCCCTACCCTCTCTCTCCTCTCTGTATGGGGTTCACATGTGTCAGTGTCCATCATCGAGACTTTCTATAGGACGAGTAAGGGCCCGGAGCAGCTACGCCAAAGCGGGTGACAAACTGCACACCACCATCATCTAGCTACTTTGTACACGTAAGCATACTTTTACAGTAATTATGTCAACACACCTTTCGGCCGTATATGTAGCGGCACAGTCTCTTGTTATCACTCCTCGGGCGGTCTGTGTAGCGGAAGACAGTGGGATGGTGCCGTGACTGATGGTACTGACACACAATCAAGCGCAGCTGTTCTGAAAACTGATTTACTCGTCTGTCAACAAATATAATAGCGACTAAACTTGAAACAAAAGTTATTAACAATGTACATGCGAGGTAAAGCTATAAGCCAAATATACGTAAAACAGTATTGACTATAGAATGACCTTGGATGCGACGCTCAACAGCCATGCTGCATCTTGCCATGTGCCCTCATCTGTCTTGGGCGGCGGTGGTACCGGGGTTTCGGCCGCATTAGCGCTGTCCCCCTCGAATCGGGTCTGCTTGATCTTCTTGCCTCCTTTGGTGCTGGCGCTGGTGGCCCACGCCGGTCCTTGCTTGTCACTCCAGCCCACAGCGCTGCCGTTGAGGCGGGCCCGTCGCCGGTGATTGTGGCTGCTCTTATCTCTGGCCTCATCGTCATCATTGTCATCCTCGTCGTTATCACGGTGAAGCTCTTCATCATCGTCCTCGTCCGTGTCGTTTTCTGCCCCGTGTGCAGAAAGTGGTGACCAGCCAAAGACGTTGCCCAGCCATGAGCCCATCACACCACCTGCTTTTTCGCGCTTGACAAGTCGGCGTACATGGTCCTCGTCCTCGAGACGGGTATCACGCTGGTCCAGTTCAATTGCTTCAAGCTTCTCATCCAGGTTCACAAAGTCGGGCCCCGTCGGCCTGCCTTCTTCATCCTCAATAATACCAGTGGTGTTGTACTCAAAATAGCCGCCGCTGGATGGTTCGCGGCTGTGCCGATGGTGGTGGTGCTGGCTCTCCATCGACGTGAACAGTTGCACACGGCTGCCTACGCGGCTATGAGCGCGACTGTTGGCGCGACTGTTCACCCGGCTGTTGACCCGGCTGTTGACCCGGCTGCCCATGTGGCTGCGGACAAGTGGTGATAACACGTCATGCTGTTCAACACTACCCCGCCGGCTGGCCTGCCGACTAGCACTACCCACCATCTTTTCAAGATGCTCGCGCTCGCGTGCTAACTCTCTCTCGAAGAGAGCAGCATTCATCTCCTCGGCAGCATCACGTAAACCAGTTAGACTTGTAGAGCTGGCACGTGCCGTCAACCAACTCTGGCCCTTGAATTCGCGAGTCTCGCTTGTTACGAGAACAGCCGCGCGCACCAGCCAGTCTTCGCCTGCTTGACCATTCTCGGTTTTGCGGCGCCGATGATGGCGAGCTGCTGCTGATGTCGTAGGGGAATTACCGCCATTGTTGCTGTGGGCTAAATGGGTCGTGGATCGGCTTTTGGTGAGTGCGTTGCTCTCAGTGCCCTGGTCGGCTGCAGACCGAGAACGCGATGTTGACCGAGCTGGTGGTGACTTTGACAGCAGGCGAGGAGTCGTAGGTGCCGAGCGGCCCTGAATGTAGGAAGCTGAGCGCCGAATGGGGCCGCCGTGGCTATTGGCGTTATGGATTGAGCTGGCCGTAGCAAAGTATGCGTGGCTGTCGATGATGGCAGTGCCATCAAAGTCGTCGCCACGCAGGGGAAGGCGCGTCGAAAGAGGCGCGAGGGTGAGATGCTGCAGATTGGCGGCGGACCGGTTTTTACGGCGCGCCTCCTGCTGCTGAGAATAGGGGAGGTCCATTACTGAAAGTGATATGGGTGTCGGGTGTTTGGATTTTCGTCAGACCTCGAAATCTGGGGAATATAATAAAAGGTGGGTTCAGACAGGTTGTCGCGTCGCGGATAAAGCGTATTTAAGCGTAAATGAGGTAACAGTAAACGAGATAGGGGTGAAATTGGGCGGCAGCCAATTGCAACAAGTTGATGCGCAGCTGAGATCGGAAATCTTGAGGATGAGCTGTTAAGAACAAAGCTCGCACAGGTGTTCTCGATGCTGGTCAATTCGCTGAAAGGCTAAAGAACAACGACGGCATCAACAACGATAGCGACGACAGCAAACGCGACCCAAGATGATAAAGCGGTCAAGGATAATAGTGCCGACGTCTTGATTTTTGTTGGGGTTGTCAAGATAATATAGTCCAACAGAAATCCCTCCCAAAGCTATCAGGATTTGGAGATCGGGAAGAGACGTCGAACTTGGTTTTCGTACTGCCTTGTTCCCTCGAGCCTGCGGGCGACTCTTCACTACGAACTATGAAGTACTGCGTATTATTCGGAACTTTGGACGGCCTGGGCAGGTCTAGCGCCCCAATCCTGCAGCTAGAAAGGGAGAAAAAGAGGAGAGGGGGGGGGCGAAAGGAACCGAGGAACACGGGGTAAAAACATTAAATTTGGCTTTTGGTTCAATATTGATTCAATTTTAATTCATTATGTAAGGCGCGTGCATTAGGCCGTGTAGACTCGTAGTCCAGAACACGAGGGGAAAGAGAAGGAGCGAGGGCAATTGCGGAAAGTCAAGGAAGGTGCAAGTAAAAAGAAATTGGATACGGGAGGAATGCGCGGAGCATTGTCTTAGAATCGAAGTGAAAACGGAAGGAACATGATAATAATTGGTCGATAAGAATGGCAAGTGCGATAGGCCGATTATCATCACGAGATTCCAAATATATTTGGACTTTTTATGTTTCTCTTGTATTTTTTGGCATCTTCTACTACATGTCCGAGTTATTTCGCATCATGGCATGGCATATCTCATCATGTCGTGTAACCAGGGCAGCATTTGGTCAACGACTTTGACGTTAAGAGGCATGGCCAGCTAGTTGAACAGCAACCATTGGCTATGAGAATGCAACTGGTGGCATTTCAGAGGAGCTCGCGCAAGCTCATACCTGATAAGCTTATCTAATCCCATCCGTGCTTTGTCTGCAGCAGATCAAGGGTGTTACTTGTAAACCAAGAGCTCCCATTATGAATGCTCGGCGCTTCCAAATTCCGATACTTGCACCTGTTTCCAGAGCTCAAAGTCCATTCATTATTCATTTCGAGTTCTCTTCTGGATCTAAAGAATAATGTTTTATATTTTATATTTTATAGCATTTTTGTCAATCTTGACAACCGCTCCCTTGGCTCGGCTATTTGGACAATATGCAGCACGTCTGACGTCAATGATGGGTTGTAAAACAGTAAGGAATTCCAGGTGAAGCAATCAACTATAGCAGTGCGCTTCATTTCCTAGCACTGTCCGTGATAGGCTTACTGTGGCGCCCGTGAGTGGTACGTGGGAAGCTGCAGGTTTGCCCCGCACAGTGCCCTTGGACTCTTAGGTTGCAATTCCCGAATAGGCAATCAGACTTTTTTTTCACGTCGCATGTACCTGCCAGTGGTGACGATAGCAGCCACAGCCCACCAAGAGGAACCCTCTTTCTGTTTTCGGAATATATGTGAGAATTCTCGATTACATATAACTGTCATCATAAATCTCCAATAGTCCCGAATCCCTGAAATTCAGAGGGCCTCATTTTCCGCACCTTTTGCATCAGACTCTACAGCTTGGTGTTCATCCACATCCCACCTTGCCTGTGTTGAGTCTGGCTCATATCCCACCATGAGGAACCTTCGAGCCATCCGCTACGATGTGTGCCACTCAACAGACAACGCCACGGCAGCCTGTTGGGATGCCGGCCAGGATGAAATAATTGTGGCATTTGGTCCTACAGAGGATGAGCCCAAGGTGCGCCTGGCCCGTCTTGTGGACCAGACTGGGCTGTGAGTGATCATGTTCACCTTTCTCCTTCTACTTGAATCGCAACTCTAACGTATATATAGCAAGTATCATGACATTGGATCATGGGACGCTCTCAGCCCAAATCCAGATATGGCCGTAGACCAGGTCGTCAGCATGCACTACTTTAGTGATTTAAAAACGGCGTGTGTCGTCATGGCCGGCGGCGATATTGTCATGGTTCGGGAGGACCCAAATGGTTTCCAGGAGCCCATTCACATTGAGATTGTCGGCTCCGTCGATCCCGGTATATCTGCAGCCCGTTGGTCTCCCGATGAGGAGGTGCTTGCACTTGTCACCACTAGCAGCACACTGCTTCTCATGAGCCGTAGCTTTGAGACCATTGGCGAGACTCTTCTGACACCTGCCGACCTGGCTGCTTCCAAGCACGTTTCCGTCGGTTGGGGAAAGAAAGAGACTCAGTTCAAAGGCCGCGGTGCCGCAAAGGCAATGCGAGACCCTACCATTCCCGAGATCATTGATGACGGTGTTCTCAGCTCGCTCGACAATGCAGCTGCTGTCACCATAAGTTGGCGCGGCGATGGCGAGTATGTTGCTGTAAACGCCGTCGAGCGGATAGAAGATGGCACCGAGACCGACGGCTCGCCCGAGAAGCGCCGCCGTGTTGTTCGTGTGTTCAATCGCGAAGCTGTCTTGGACAGCGCCAGCGAGCCCGTGGATGGCCTTGAGAGCTATCTGAGCTGGCGCCCGTCCGGAAACTTGATGGCCACTGTTCAGCGCAAGACACCTCTTTCCGGCGGTAGTGATGACTTCAACGTTATTTTCTTTGAGCGCAACGGCCTCAGACACGGCCAGTTTGTCCTGCGTGCTCCGTCCATCGGCAATTCGACCACTGGTCCGGTAAGCCTGGACTGGAACCCAGACTCTACTGTCCTTGCAGTCACATACGAAAGTGTTGTCCAGCTGTGGACCATGGGCAACTACCACTGGTACCTGAAACAGGAAATTCTCACAGAGTCTCTGCATCCCTTCTCCGTGTGGCACCCGGAAAAGTCGTTGCGCCTAGTCACGGCAGTCTTCGGCGGCCTTGCCAGCACAGAGTATGCTTTTTCCACAGCTCGCGGCTCTTTGACAGCGCCCAGTGACCATGGCTCTGTCGCTGTCATTGATGGCCAGACTCTCAAGCTCACACCCCTGCGGGCAGCCAATGTGCCCCCGCCAATGAGCTTGTTCGATCTTCCTACCGTGCTTCCTGCCGTAGATGTCGCATTTGCCCCAGCTGACGAGGCTTTTGTCGTCATCAATGCTCTTGGCCTCGAGGTTTATTCGTGGTCTTGGCCTGCCAATGGGAAACGCCCTCCACGGCCAGAGCTTGTTGCATCACTCACGTTCTCAGATGATGATGCTCTGAGTGGTCTCGTGCCACTGCAGGTCTGCTTCACCAAGGATGAGGCGAGTATCGTTTCCGTTCTCGGCTGGAGGGACTCTGTCCAAGTCTCCTCATTTGAGTTGAACATTGAGGCCAGTATCCTGTGTCCCATTGGTTCGCAAGACGTTGCAAGCGGTTCTATTCTAGTCACTTCGCGCCAAGGCCGCGACCTCTACGTCCAAGACTTGTCTGGTTCGTTTTCTCAGCTTGACCTTCAAAACCAATCCTCCTTCTCTTTCTACTCTGCACTTCCAAGCCTTCTTCCCTGGGCTGAAGTCGTTGACATCACCGAGTCCGGATCCAGAATTGCAATCGGATTGTCCAGAAATGGCCATCTATACGCCAACGAACGGCAACTGGCCAAGAACTGCACATCCTTTTTGGTCACTGAAGATCATCTGGTCTTCACAACAACTAACCACCTGCTCAAGTTCGTGCACTTGACTGAAGCTCATGGTATTTTCCCTTATGTCACCCAGCAACCACCGTGTTAGAATGCTAACCTAATTTTATAGACCTCGAGACCCCATCAGATGACCCCGAAACAGACGAAAGATGCAGAAGCATCGAGCAGGGTGCACGCCTTATCATGTCCGTTCCCACAAACCTAAGCGTTATCCTCCAGATGCCCCGCGGCAATCTTGAGACCATCTTCCCCCGCGCAATGGTGGTTGCCGGCATCCGGAAACTGATTGACGCTCTTGATTACGGCAGCGCATTCGCATTCTGTCGCTCTCAGCGTGTTGATATGAACATCCTTTACGACCACAAACCCGACCAATTTCTCGCAAATGTTGCACTGTTCCTTGATCAGCTCAAGGACGTCACATATATTGATCTCTTCCTCTCATCTCTCCGGTCCGTTCCAGTAATCTACTAAGCCCTTTTACATGCACTTTGATAACATTGACAACTAACATCATGTTCAGCGAGGAGGATGTCTCAAAGACAATGTATAAGGACACTAAGCCAGTGACCAAGTCACCTTTCTATAACGGCTACGCCGCTTTGGCACACCCCTCTCCGCGGGCACAGCAACCAGTGACACCAGCCTCCAACGCTTCAAAAGTCAACACGGTATGCGACGCCGTCTTGGCTAGCCTCGCCTCTCACAAAAAGACAAATTTGCAAAACATTATCACAGCACATGTGTCTAAGCTTCCGCCAGCAATTGATGATGGCTTGACCGTCGTCGTACAGCTTTTCAAAGATGACCCGGCAGTTGCAGACAAGGCCGTCGAGCATATTTGCTTCCTTGTGGATGTAAATCGGCTTTTTGATCATGCCCTCGGCCTCTATAACCTGGATCTCGCAATGCAAATCGCCCAGCAGTCGCAGCGTGATCCGAGAGAATATGTACCATTCATTCGGACACTGCATGAGATGACTGAGCTCAGACGCCGTTACTCGATCGATAAGCACCTCGAACGCCATGAAAAGGCCCTGGCTCACCTCGCTGAACTTGACGTCTTTTCGGAGCTTATTGACTACACAAACAAGCACAAGCTCTATAAAGCTGCTCTTGGAATCTACCGGTATGATCCCACGCGACTAGCCACTGTGACCAACGAGTATGCCCAGTACCTCGAATCTCAGTCCAAATTCCGCGAAGCCGGCCTAGCCTACGAATCGCTCGGCAACTATGCTAAAGCTACGAGTTGCTATCAGTCGGCCGGTGTCTCATGCTGGCGCGAATGTCTTTTTTCCGCGCAGAACCAGGCACCCCCATTGTCGGACAAGGTGCTCGAAGAACTCGCATCAACTTTGGTAGATGCACTTCATGAAGCACGAGACTACAAATCTGCTGCCACAATTCAGCTCGAGTACATGTCGTCTGTCGAATCTGCCGTGCGCTCACTTTGCAAGGCGTACGAATTTGCCGAGGCAATGCGCCTCATCGTACTTCATCGCCGCAACGATCTGCTGGAGAGTGTGCTCGATTCTGGATTAGGAGACGCTTTGTCGTCGTCGACTGAACTCTTGGCCGATTGCCGTTCTCAGTTGAAAGCCCAGGTCCCGCGAATTCTCGAGCTGCGTCAGAAGGCCCTCGAGGACCCCTTGGGATTTTACGAGGGTGAGCGTCTTGGTGGTGACGATATTCCCGACGATGTGTCCATCGCTGCAAGCTCGCGTGTCAGCACGAGTGCGAGTCTTTTCACGCGGTACAGCACAGGTACAACGGCGACTGGCAAGACAGGCGAGACGGGGGGCACCCGCACTACGCAACAGCACCGCAACCGCAAAAAGCGCGAGGAGAAGAAGCGTGCGCGCGGCCGCAAGGGTACCGTCTACGAGCAAGAGTACCTGGTCAACAGTGTGCGGCGTTTGGTCGAGCGTGTTGAGCGCGCACGGCCCGAGATTGACCGTCTTGTTGTCGGGCTGACGCGGCGTTACATGGCTGACCGGGCGCGGGCTATTGAAAACCTAATGACGGAGCTGATTGAGTCATGCCACGCTGCAATTTCCCAAATTTGGCAGCAGCCGCAGCCTGGCCAGACCAGTCAGTCCGACTCGTCTAGCTTGCCAATGCCCCTTGCCGATGATGCCGCCAACGACGGAGGTCCAGCCGAGAGTCAGGAGAACGGTGAACGTCCAGGCGGAGACGCTGCACCAGTCATTGCTGCTTTTGAGAAGCTATCGCTTTTGGGATAGATCTAGCGTTGTATTGTAGCCTAGCATATAGAAAGGGGAACTGTTTTTATAAAAAAACGTGGTGCTGTTTGCAGTTACGGTCCGGGAACACATATTGCGCCCGCAAAACACAGCGTCACGCAAACATTTATAATCAAAACTGCCAAATGATTTATTATCAGCAACAGCGTATCAAATCAAAAACGTTCAAGTGAATAATGGCGATGAGCAGCAAGAGAATAACAGCGACACCATGACAAAATTCAAAATTCACATTCCATGATGATAACACGCAACCCTCACACAGTCTATCAACACTTCTCTCCCGCTTATTTCTATTTCATGAATCATCAAACACTCCCTTTATCGCCAGACTTTAATCATGAGAAATCAAAGCAAAAATAAATAAATGAAATTTACATTGATGCTAGATATGGCCTCCATAACCGGGGCTAGTAAAAGTGCGCACCATTCTGTTGTTGTTGCTCAGGAAAACCTCTGCGGTGTGAATCCCCCTCAAGCGGAGCATGGTTTAGTCCGGGATAGGGGGAAATGCCATCCGCTCGTTCGTTTTGTGGCTGAACATACACCCTGTCTTCAGCGCGGAGGGGTCTGCAAGTGTCGAGCGTCAGTAACTAGATAGAGACTCAGTAAGAAGGTCTTGCACTACTACTTACTGCCTCCAAGGATCCGTGGCGTGCCGGGGCGAAGCGTCAACATCGCGCATTATCAAGTCATCATACTGCCGCCGCGGTTGTTCATGGCCATTGTTATGGTATTGGGGCTGCGGGTCATAAGACTCTAATTGTCGAACAAATACGGGTGTGGATTCTAGCTGCGGTGGTGGGGGTTGGTATGCTTGCTGCTGTTGCTGCTGTTGCTGCTGTTGCTGCTGTTGCTGCTGTTGCTGCTGTTGCTGCTGTCGAGAATGTGCGGCAAGGTGGGCAATAGGGTAGGTGTCGTCTTGGCGAGGATGGGACGACCAAGGATGAACTGCAGTAGCAGACGCAGACTGGCGAGTGTATGGTTCGGTATATTCGACCCGGTAAGCGGGACTAGGTGGCGACCTCTCCTGAAGCCGCTGATAATAGGCTGGAGCAGGTGGGTGATTAGATCCAATGTCCGCTATATGGTTGTTGTCTGCATTCACATGGTGGTAATTTGATTCTGGTACAAGTTCAATGTGCAAATTATTCGGATACCCACGGTATTTGAATGTCTGTCGTTCGATGGGGTCAATGGGCATCCTCGTCCATTCAGTTGTTTCGGCTGGCGCAACATGCTCAATTCTATAGTGGGCAGCTCCGTCATGGGGTCGGTAGTCAGTTGCTGCCGCATGCTGTATCCGCTGGGGCTGTGACGGACTTTGCACATATTGCCTTGTATTTTCCTCAGTTATCTGCTGTAGCGAGCCGTTTCTTAAATGGTACACTTCGCCGTAAGCCGGGTTTCGCTGCTCGTAGTGTACTGGTCGAGAATAAAGCTCCGGCTCCCTGCGGATAGGTCCCGAAACCTCATGCGATTGCATCTCTAAGCCACGCCTATACTCCATGTAATGTGCGTGGCCTTGGTCACCAATTCTCTGATTAGGAGAGTCCCGTGCGTCGTGCGTGTAAAGTGCATCTCTAGTGTTGCTGGCACCCAGGGGGGGTTGATGTGGGCCCTCTGGGCGCTGCGATAATGCACGCACAAAAACTGGCCCGGAAGACAAATTCCGGCGCTCTCCAGAAGGTGCTATTGGTTCTATAGATGGCACCAGATAGTCGCGAGCTTCATGAGATTGTACAAACCTCTGGGCCTGTTCTCCATGGCGTGGATCGACATATGGGCTGTTGTCCCTCGGTGCACCGTCAGGCGTGCTTCTGTAGGCGGCATAAACCCGGGCTGGCACTCGCCTTGTTGGCAGCTCTGTCGGATGGGTCGGTCGTGGGTCGTGAATGATCTGCAGCTCATCGTCATTAACGTGCACGGGCCGATATTCACCATGTGCTAAATCTTGCCGAGCATGCATCGGTGGCCCAGCCACATGGTTGACCGGTATTGTCGGGTGGTCTTCCCGCTGGCGAACGCGTTGCTGTGCTTCATTCCACCGGGTATCATACACATGTTGGAGAGCGTTCTGATATCTCTTGAATCCCTTCCGCTCTATCCTTGTCCGCTTCTCCTGTGCATACGCCGGAGTCGGCCGTGGAGGGGGAGAAGCATTACCGTCGTGCCACGGCGTATGATTGCCCTGGATTTGTGGATGATGACGCTCCTCACCGGTCCGTGAGTGTACAGTTGCCAAATTCCGCCGCGGGCGGTAGTGTGCATCGCCCAGGTCCTCAGACTCAACACCGCTAGAGTCGGTCTCGAGGCCATCATCTTCGCCGTCGTCTTCGGAATCTGATATCACAATGACTTCGCGCAGAATCTCATCCAGCTGGTCACGGCCAGTTTCCTCGTCTCCCCGCCACTTAACGAGTGTGTCCAAGCATAGCTGTTCGACGATTCTTCTGGCATTGGCGTAGGTTGTTTCCTTGAGCAGCTGGTCGTAGCGAGTATGCGTATGTCTGATATGTGCTAGAACTGCAAGCTGGACTCTTCGATACAAAGGTATGTCTCGAGCCAAACCCACCGGCGGTTCACCCTTTTTATTCAAGCCCTGCGGCTGTATTAGCTTATGGTATGGATATGTATGCGAGAGATGTGTGTTACAGTTTCTACCTTTTTGAATGAATGCTCGATGATGATCCGTCGGTCGGTGTGCGGGATACGAGGGAACAGGTCACGAATTGCCTTGTCCGCCTGCTCATTGATCTCTCTCTGTGTGTCTGGGATGGGCTCTGGAACTCCTGGGGGTGGGCGGATGTCTTGTTCGGACTCGTCTTCGCTGTCCATGATTTCTTTGCGTGCCTGGTCGACAATGGTCTGCCGTATGTGGTGTCCGAGTCGATGAATCTGCTTTGATAGTGGATTTTTTTCGGTTCCAGCCTGATAATCAATAGTCAGCAACAATGACGTATATAAGTGTCAAACCAGAGTCCTTCGACCTACAGTGACAATGAAGACCATAGCGTCTTGTTCACGGGAAATATCCTTGCATGCTTGTGTAAGGTCCGGATTGCCCATTGGCACAAACTCAAAGCCTGGCGGGGGGTTCCGATCGTTGGTCTCCTATATTTTAAACCCCGTTGTCAGTAACAGAGTCTGTGAGAAGCGCCCGTTGCTGATAGAACCGGCGGTGGGCAAGTTCGATGCCCAAATAGTCCCCCAAGATGCTATGCGTCCACAAACCTTGACCTCCAGCTTCTTCTTTTTGTTCTGGTTCTCTACAATTTCATAATAGGAACGGTGCTTCATATTGATGCTTGGCACATCTGGCCTTGCTTTCAGGGGCGGTTGTGCTCCAAGCGACTGGCTTCTCGGTCTTTTCTTGTGAGCCTCCATAGCTCGCTCGTGGGGGCCGACATCTTGACCATAGGCCCTCTTGCGGCCCCTCAACTTGGGCGGCGGCACCATAGAAAATGAGGTGAACTATGGGCTCACTATGGGCTCACCATGGTGGTCCTCGCCAGTTCTCGGTTTTGAGAGATCTCAAAAAGTCACAAGTTGCAAGATACAGGCGGCAAACAACTTGTGTGAGAGAAAAAGAGTGCACGCGAGTAGGGAAAGGGGAAGGGAAACACAATTGACGCCAGTGCCACAACGTGTGCAAAGAACGTGTTATGTAATGGAAGCCGCCAACCACGATGTGGTTGAGGGGATGTGGGTGTGGGTATAGGATGAAAGGCGCGAAAGTGTGAAAGCCCGATGATGGCTGCAATTTCAGATGAAGCTCAAAAAAAAAGTTGGCGATGGTTGTCAAAAAAACTGCAACGCGGTTGCCCAAAAAAGCGCGACACTAGCCGAGCAGTGACGTTAGCTCCTTCCCTTTCTGATACACGTTCTTTCTTGTCGTAATGAATCGTTCTTTCCCTTTTTGCACTTTGGCGTTCGTTCCAGATTCGAGGAAAGCGCGATGGGCAGCAGTTCAGCAAAGCAGGCCCGACTTATAAACCGAGAGAGCGGCCAAATAAGGCAAGAGCCCGTGAATAAAACAAACACGGCAGAATATCCCACGTGCGCGTAGAACGAGGCTCGTAAATTGCACCAGTAAATTGCACCAGTTGCATCACTTGTGTGTTGTATTAGTTAAAAGATGTGCAGCATTCACAGCAGCCACCAGGGCGTAATGTGGTGATGTTGCCCAGAGTTTAAGTTCAACCAAATGGGATATCTAGAGGCTAAAATGCGAGGCGAGAGAGCCCAGCCTTGACCACAATGGTAGTTGGGCGTGAAATGGATCAGATGAGGTCGAGGGGCAGTCACATGATACTTTCTGGGGCGGTGTGAAGGCGCTGTTTTTGCTTGTCCCATTATACGGACCCACGTGATCATGTTTAGTCAGTCAATCTTGTCAACATCAATCTCGTTGCTAGCAGCTTGACAACACATTGACGACAGGGTAATAGGCCAAGTCACCAGCTCATCGTTTAATAATGTTTTACATAAAGCTTAGAGTATCAATCTAGATCTACCTGACTCACCCAACTACGGCCTCCACTACAGTGTCACTTTAGTCACTCACCATCCACAATAACCTGCCAGCATGAGAATCAATCAGCAACGTTGACCAGTTTAAAAGCTGTCTCTACGAGCACAGGCCCTGCCGTTTATTCCGGTTATACACTTTTGTACTGTATCGATTAATAATGGCAGACACCGATGTGGTAGCCGCATTTATACCGGCACTTCACAAACCAGCTGCACTCCTCCCGATCGCCAAGCATCGAGAGGCATTGCTCTATCTCATCGAGAAACATCCTGTTGTCATTGTCGTCGGTCAGACGGGCTCGGGAAAGACAACACAAATACCGCAGTTCCTGGAGCAAGCCGGATGGTGTGAGGGTGGCAAGTCCATTGCAATAACGCAAGTAAGTTCTTATAAACTGGTGTTCTCACTTTATTTTATTCATCAAAAATATTTGCTACCTCTGTTTTTCAGTTTATGTGCTTTTGTTGTGTAATACTATATATTCATTATTTCTTTTCCACTATTCTGTTTATTAATATTACAGCCCCGGCGAATTGCTGCTACCACCGTCGCTGTCAGAGTCGCAGAAGAGATTGGCTGCGATATTGGCAAAGAAGTTGGATACTCAATTCGATTTGAAGATGTCACCTCTCCTGCCACACGGATTAAATTTATGACCGATGGCCTATTGATACGTGAGGCACTTGTTGATCCATTGCTGTCGAGGTATTCTGTTATTATGGTCGACGAGGCCCATGAACGGTCAATCAGTACAGACATATTGCTAGGACTACTGCGGAAAATACGACGAAAAAGGCCGGAGCTACGCATCATCATCAGTAGCGCTACTCTCCAGGCCGAAGACTTCCTTGCATACTTTTCAGAAACAGACGAAGTGTCTAGCAAAGACAATGTCGCCAAGACCGTCCAGGACATTGTGACCACAGCCCACAATGCCCAAACAAGAGCAGATGAGGAGGAAAGCGACGACGATACAGGCAGGAAGAGCGGAGAGACTGGTGTGGGCGCCATCATTAGCCTGGAGGGCCGAACATACCCGATTGATATGCTCTACCTTGAGAAGCCAGCTGCAGACTACTTGGAAAAGGCCATCACTACAGTACTGGATATACACGATCAGGAGCCTGATGGAGACATTCTTGTGTTTCTGACAGGTCGGGACGAGATTGAGCAGGCAGTCCAGGGCATTGCAGAGCGGGTATCTGCCGACGATTCTCTGTCTGTGAAGCGGGCGCTGCTTCCACTGCCAATGTATGCCGGGCTCACGGCCGATGAGCAAATGTATGTTTTTGATGATGCACCCGAGGACACACGAAAAGTCATTTTTGCCACAAACATTGCCGAGGCATCTGTAACAATCAACGGGGTCGTCTATGTCGTTGACTGTGGGTTTTTGAAGCAGAGGGTGTACAATCCTATAACAGGCATTGAAACGCTCACAACGACGCCAGTGTCCAAGGCGGCAGCAGCTCAGCGAGCAGGTCGTGCGGGACGAACAAAGCCCGGCAAATGTTTCCGACTATTCACGGAAGAAGCATATCTATCGCTCGCCGAGTCTAGTGTGCCCGAGATCCAACGATCGAACCTGGCGCCGTTTATCTTGCAGCTCAAGGCACTCGGGATCGACAATGTGCTTCGGTTTCCTTACTTTACGCCACCACCGGCTGAGCTGATGACCAAGGCTCTCGAACTGCTCTATTCGCTCGGTGCTCTCGACGACTATGCAAGGCTGACAAAGCCGCTTGGTCTGCGTATGGCTGAACTGGCCGTTGAGCCGATGATGGCCAAAACATTGTTGACTGCACCGCAGTTTGGGTGTCTTGACGAGATGCTGACGATTGCGGCCATGACGAGCCGTGAAGGAAACAGCAGTGTGTGGGTCGACAACCAGGATGGCGGTAGCCGAAGCAAGGAAGAGCGGCAGCTGGTCGAGCTGGTGCGCCGCAGGTTTGCCGCAGACGAGGGGGACCACCTGACCCTGCTAAACATTTTCCAAGCGTTTGTGGGCAAGGGAAAGGGCGAGGCGCGCTTCTGTAAGGACAACCGGCTCAACTTCCAGATGCTGAAGCGGGCAGTAAGTGTGCGTGCACAATTGCGACGATTCATGGAGCGCTTTGGTCTGGATGCAGCCAAGATCACTGCAACTACGACTTCTGTCGGACAGAACAAGGCGGAGCAAATTCGGCGCTGTCTGGCGACGGGCTATTTTGCGCATGTAGCTCGGATGCAGCCCGACGGGACCTTTCGCAACGTCGCAGGGGGCACGGTCTTGCACGCTCACCCGAGCTCGCTCATGTTCCACCGCAAGGCCGACTGGGTTGTGTTCCATGAGATTATGGAAACGGGCGACAAGACATACATCCGGGACATGACCAAGATTGAGAAGCAGTGGCTGTTGGAGTATGCGCCACACTACTACCAAACGGCGGCATAGTGTACGTCTACGACTAGTGATATAGATATAATAATCATAATTAAAATACATACAGTATTTCAAAAGAAGCAGTGAACGAGTGCAAAGGGAGGTAAGGTAATATTATGCAGTGCACTGTTGAACAAAACGGGTGCAAATAATGTTCCAACAGGCTCTCAAGACGATACGTTGTATTGGGGGTAAGAATCATACCAGTTGTTGATTGTGTCTACTGTCTGTTTTGGTGAATGGGATGAATAGCGGAGTAATGGCACTTTATGAAACGGATTTTATGTCCTGATACTTTTTGGCGCGGGCAAGGATACGCCTTTGTGATGTATCTATCTACTTAGCATTATCATCTTGCAAGTAAGGCGGTGAAAGCCTGGCCAAATTTATTTCATGGTATTAAGGGGGTCTTCCACGTTTCTTAACGTCTTTAACTCTCCCTTGCCCCTGCCATCCCCGCGATAATGTTCCCTCCCGTCTCCTTTTTTCCTATGTCTGAAGTTGATGTCTTTGGAGGTGTGGATGGCAAGTCAAAACATGTCGCGTCGAGATATCAAAAGAGCAGACAGATACTAATACAACGGTGTGTTTTGGCTGTCAACCAGTACTCCGTACTATCAAATTAGTATGACATCTACTTTGATGATTATTGTTGATGTGTGAGTTTGTAGTTTGTAGTTTATCTTTTTGGTTCAATGTGGAATAAATGTGCTCTCTATTCGTCTTGAGGTTATGCAATATATACAGTATTTCAAAGAGACGTTTATAAAGCCAGAACAATTTATACAAAAATATAATATCAAAACAATAATTCAAACAATTACCAACAGTAAATTAGCAAATAAATCATCACATAATACCTAATTCGAGCATGATTGACACCGAGTGATGACATTCCCAACGACGAGAAACCCAAATTTAGACCAGCGCCAGATCTATGGCAGACTGGGCACGTTTCTCGATGTCTAATTGATAGCTTGCTCCAGAAATGCACACGACCTCAGACCTTGTCGCATTTTTTGCAGTCATTCCCATAAGAGACAAAGCTCAATAACAACTTTACTACGAGTATTGTCTCAAGTCAGATATCCCTCCACGCCGTGCGCAGATCAGACCTAATTGGATCTGATCCCTCAAGCAGGAATCACTTTAGAGTGATTCAAGAGTCCGCCTAGCACTTGGCCGTGAAGATGCTCCTGTCGAGCTCCTGTCGATAAATGTGATTACTGGCTACATTCCGCGCATGCAATTACGGGCTGCAATACAATAGAACCTTGCGAGGTTTTATTATTACAAGTAGAACCATTGTCAATACAATGTCATACATAGTGTTTGTCTGCCATCCATAGCAATGAGGATACCGCACAGTACACGCGGTTGCATCGGACTACAAGTACAGCATCGCTTTAGCAAACACGGACTCGTCTAGACTTTGATGTATCTTTGTATCCTAGCTGGCCTGGCTTCTACATTATTCAGTAGAATATAAACTGCTATCCGCACTGAACTGCCTAGAGGCATGGTAGTTAAGATATAAAACCACCACCACTGCTCGCACTGGAGGACGAGGCCTGGCCAGGGACCATTCTACAACGTTATGAGGCACAATTCTGTATATTCATAGTGCTCTGAGGGATTCTGAATGTTAAGATAAGATACATGATTACACCGCACTTCTACAAGTATCCCAATATATAATATGTGGCATAATATATGCGGCAAATAATACCTCATGCATGCACTAGTATCACGGACCACATTGTTGTTCATCACCAGAGCCTTGTTCCGTACTAACCTACGTATGTATATTCCGAGTAATAAGATTCATCGTCAGCAGAGATAGGTTAGATTAAGGTAAGCTGAATAGAAGTACATTGACATGTTAGTAACTGTTGCGAATCTAAGATGCATCTTACTTGCATACTAAAAGTACAGACTCAGACAGTTTCCCGCGATGTGAACGTGGCGCAGCCTGTTGATTTAGCTTAACAGGGAAAACCACGAGGTCCGCTAGAGTCTCAGATGGGAGAGAGAAAGTAGAGAGAATGTCTCCGATGATATTTAGAAGAGAGAATGAAGAAGAGGGAGAGGGGATGAAGGAATATGGCCTGGCCTGGCCTGGCCTTGACTAGTGTATGGCATGACCAGGGATAGATAGAGCAAAGGGCCACAGAAGTAGTCCAGCCATGTGGACAAAATTGGCCTGTTATGATGCTCTATTGGGCGACATTATCCACACGCAAGACAGCCAGACAGCGTCCCTATTTGATTAAGTCCCCTATTTCTATAATTGTAAGTCCCAGTCACCAGCCGATCACTAAATGTGTACATTGATATCTCACCTGTAGCCCACGAAGATGAGTTGTAAGATATTTTGGGAAATATTACTGAGTACGAAGTATGTTGGGTGATACGCAAGCATAGTAGGAGCTTAGGAACATCAAGCATTGTCATTGAGCGCAAGGGGCAGTGGGCGTGTCTTTGTTTCACGGGGAGTCAAACAGTTGTTATGCTAGTGGATAGAAATAAGAGATCTCCAGGGGCCTGATGCTTGCATCAATAGGGGGGATTTGTTGTAGTAGGGGCGCGTCAAGACTCAGGACATATTTGTAAAATCGCTGAAGATGCAAGCACAATGCTTGTTGATTAAATTTATATTTACTATTTACATATCGCCTGCTAGCAAGGGGCTTATACCCAATACATATATAGCTTACAACTATTGAGGGGCAAAGTGAAGAAGCAATGGAAGAAATCGATCAAAAAGGATGATGAGAAAAGCAGCTAGGAAAATCAAAGAAAGCGCAGTCTCTACCCATTTGTCTGAGTAGAGTATGAAAAGAACTGAACTGGACAAATTAAAAAAAAAAAAAAAAAAAGGAGAGGGGGTCATCGACAGGGTATGACATGATGGGGCAAGTTTGAGAGGAGACAGAAACTGGCCAAAAATAGAGAAAGACTCATGAATCAAAGATGGATACAAGATATTACTCAGTACTTTGCAAAGTGCGACGCGAAAGCACGAGAAAACCTCAGTAAATCATCATCAGAATTCAAAACCAGAAGCCAAAGAACCTGAGAAGCCCCGTTTCTACTCATTTCGGCTGAGTTGGCTGGCTCCCGTCAGGAGATTAGCGCTGCCCCAAGTAAGTGGAGACATGTAGTGCGATGTGTCCAATCGGTGCTCGAGAAACCATATGGAGCGCTTCCAGGCACAGAAGATTGGCCAATTAGAGCGGACCTTGGTTTAATTTATTTTATGTTTTATTTTATGTTTTCGGGGTTATTTTGGACAACGGCCACCTGCGCCCTTGCCATTTCTGTCCCAGGCACCCCTTTTGTGCTGTAATTATGTGTAATACATATGTACAAAGTAGTGGCGGAAAGGATAATGTGACCTGGCCTGGCCAAGTTTTGAGGAAGGACCATGTCATTGTAGAGGAGAAAAGCGAGGAGATAAGGAAGAGCCACACTTGAGAAAGACATTATCGACCATAGTTTCCCTGTTTGCAACAGTCCAGGCCTTACATCGACCTTTATTTAGGTCCAATCACAGGTCTAGTAACAAGCCTTTTAGGTATCTTTGGTAGACGGCGGGAATGGCCGATGCACGATGACAAAGCCATCCACATACCGAAGGACAGGCGAGAGCGAGCTTAGGACTTAAAAAGGAACAAAACTTGGAATAACACTGCAAAAATAAACAAGTAAACAAATAAACAACGAGATAACCAAACAACAGCATTCAAGCCGCATGTATTTCCCCGACAGTGCATCTGAAGACTGCCTTCGTCTCTTTGTCTCTTTGTCTCTTCGTCTGATCTTATCATTAGTGCAATTAGTAGCTTCAAAGGCAGTTATGCACTGCCCTTGCAGTCCTCGCTGAAATTCAGTGCATCTTCTCTCAATGATACCGCAGATTGCACATCTACCCCTGTCTTCAGTCTCGCCTTCCCTGCACACATATGATTTACCCCACTCCACGTCTCCTCTGCCCGTTCCTGGTGCCAGTCTTCTAGTCCATATATAGTCTAGCGCATTTCCCAATCTAGTAATGTGGGTCTGCAATAAATGCAGGTACAGCAACACAAATACAAACTCGCACGGAGTAATTACAGATGCAAAGAGGAGAGAAGGCTCAGAGGTGTTCCTGACTAGTAATACTAGCGACACCTGTACCAGCAGTACTAGTGCCTACACCCAACGGCGCGCCTCTGTGTCTCGCTCCTACCCTGGCAAATCAGGATACCTCCCCTTTCTTATACTCCACCTGGACACACCCATCTGCTGTGCAGCAATTACTACGGAGGAGTACTCTGAATGACAAGGAAGAAAGAGACGGCTGGAAATGCGGAGCAGGGCCAGGGCCTGGTTCGTTCCTCGCTCTCTCTCGCTCTCTCCCTCCTCTAATTACTGTCTATTCTTCTTCGCTCTAGTCTCGCCTCTTTTCTTCTTTCATTCTCTCTTTCTCACGATGCAGGACTGACACTTTCTTCACCTCTTTCCTTTCTCCTCTCCTCTCGTCAGCCTCTCCTGCAGTCACTCTCCGTTCCTTTCTCGACGAAACCACGTTCCTTAACCTAGACTAGCTCTTCTTTGCAGCAGTCGTCCGCTCTTTTCTGAACATTATCCATTCAACACATTGATTTCAAAGACATCTTGACATAGTCATCACATCAGTTGACTCTTCAACAAAGCCAACAATCACCAGCCTGCCAGCAGGCGTTCCGTTCATTACACAATACACCAGTAACCACACGTCGATCAAGACAACAAGAACCGACCAGGACAAAACAAAGAAGCTCGCACATTGACATCGATACCGATACTTTCCACGACGACATCCCTTCGACTATTCGACCTGACCAGCACCGAGAGAGATTGATTCTCACTCGTGCCACCTTCTATTTCTGTATCGTCCAACTCGTCCTTCCAAGTCAACACAGCATCGGTTATACCACGACACAAACGACACCATGGTTGTTCAAGGCATCAGCCGGGACTACCGCCTGGGGGCCCGTGTACCCCTGGCCGTCCGGGCCGTTGCAAATGAGGCCACACGCCTTGCTCGAGATGCCCCTAGTAAGGTCGTCAAGCGTGCTTCATCGTCTTCCACGGAATGCTCCAAAGAGGATAGCAACCTCTGCGAGAAGCCCCAGGGCACCGGCTCCATGACCCTCCCTATTGTCCTAGGTGTTGTGTAAGTTATAATTAAAAAAGTACATGTCTGAGAACTGTATCTAATTCCTGCAGCATCCCACTCACCATCATCTGTGCCGTTCTCGTCTACCTCCACCGTAGAAACGTCAAGCGTGTGGCCCAGGAAGACTCCATGGACCCCCATAAATCCCTCGACTTTGGCCTCGCCCTTGATCCCACAAAGCAGAATGCTGTCAAAACCAAGCGCAAGAGCTCCTTCTTCGGCGGCGAGAAGGATATGTTCAGCTCCAAGAGCCGTCAACTGTCCATGGATATGAACCTTTCTAGCCCTTACCTCCTACCCCCAGAGATTCATAACTCTCGCGAGTCCCTGAACTCGCTCGCCCGCACCCTGCACCAGAACGAAGACCCTTACCGCCCGGTTCACAGCCAGTATGGTGGCAGCGATGTCGCGTCCATGCGCTCGTTCCAAAAGGATGGTGCCTCTACATTCAGAGGCAGCGGTATTGACCCCATCAACACCCGCGGCCCATCACGCAACAACCGCCTGTCTGTCGGCCCCAACTCGCCTCACTCACCAAACTCGACTCGCTCAAGATCCCCACTGCCTCCTCCGTACCCTGCAGAGAACCCCAACAGCATGGGCTCCATGCCTACATCGCCCGCAGCTGTCAAACAAAACCCATTCGCATCGGATCACTCCGCCGCTGTCGAGATTAGCGGTGATGAGAAGCCGCGTATTATTACTCCGGTCGAGGCTGACAGCCGCGCTGTCGCTGCAGTTGCCGAGTTGCAGGCTCCCGAACCCACCGCTTCCAGAAACAGCACCAAGGGTGTTCCCGTTTTGTCCTCTGAAGAGCCTGCGGGGCTGCGCAATCACCGTGCCACTGCTGGCACTGACGAGCTATTTATTTACGACAACCCCAACAACGGTCTTCGCCACGATTCTTCGACGTTTGCCGGATTCGACCTGAAGCTGGACACTGCTGGCGCCCAGGATAGACAATCTTCAAACGAGCCCCTATCATCATCGCTGCCCAAGCTCACCCTTGGCGGTCCCTTTGATGATGACAATTTCCTCCCTGGTCAGGCAACTACCAGCAACGGCCCTGTACTTCCTCATGTTGTGCTACCTGATGAACAGAACCAGCCTCAATCTGGTAACGAGCTATCCCCTGAAGACGCCAGTGACGAGAACCGCGGCCGGGGCATGCACAGACGCCAGTCATCAGAGTACCCGCCGGAGAACAACGTTGCTGGTGCACGCAAGTCTGCTCTGGGCCTGCCCAAAGGCGACAACAAACGGTTGTCTGTTGGCTTCCGCCCTTTGCCCCCAGATGAGCTGATTGAGTCGGAGGACCCTGAGACACGTGCCAACCGTATCCGTTCATTCTACAAGGAGTACTTTGATGACTCGAAGCCAGACATGGCCGAGTACAACCAGCACTACCCTCCCCAGGGCCTGCCGGCAGAGTACCGCAACAACGCCGCCGCCGGTGGAGCTCAGTACTACGAGGACTACGATCAGTCGTACCTTAACGGTGAGGCCGACACCTACTTTGATCCCCAGTCCAATACGTTTGTCATGCCCTACGCACAGCCCGTGCAGAGACGCGCTATGACTCCTCCCCCTTCGGGATCTCGCTTCCCTGGCGGCGGTCGTCCTCGCGGCCCCAACGGCGGTCCCCGCAACGCCCACGGCTCCATGGGCGGCCCTATGGGTCCCCGTGCCGGATCAGCCATGTCCCAGGGCATGCGCCCTGACTCTTCGGCGTCAAACCGCTATCCTGGCCCTCGTTCGGCATCTAACATGTCTGGCCGTATCGGCGGTGGCGCACCCAAGAAGAACCTGCCACCACCAGAGGCACTCAGCACTCTGCCCACACCATCAAAGCTCAAGGATGACTCATTCGCTATCCTTGGCGCTATTGATTTTGCTCCTCCCCCAACCCTCAAGGACCAGGCTGCCGGTCGTTCGCAGAGCCCGCTCGGTGAGCGCCGTCCTTACCAGATGATGCCTGCTGCCTCTCCGCTGGTATCCTCCTTTGACGAGATGGCCGCTCTGCCCAGCCCCTATTTGCTGCGCAAATCAAGTACGTTCACCGGCCTGGACTTTGCGCCACCACGCAAGTTCAAGGATGCCGACACAATGAGTGATGCTGGTAGCATCCGGAGTAACCGCAGTGGTATCTCGGCGGTTAACCAGGCCGCCATCCGCAGCGGTGCAGGTCGTGTCAGTAGACTACCTGGCGACCAGGTCTTCACCTCAGCAGCTCTGGCTGAGACACTCAAGCCAGAATGGGGCATGCGGCCGTAAATCTGACATTTTCCTTTCAGTTTGCATTTTAATGTCTATTACCCGAATCTAGCGTTAAGTCTGTTCCATCATTTCGATTCTCACACTCGTTATCACATATATTTTTTAAAACAATATTTTATTTTTTTTGCCTTGCATTATTTCCATCATTTCGATTGCCTGACAGTGCATCGAGGATGGCGGTCGCGGCCGGGCTGGTTGGTTGGTATAGACGGCCATAGTCGACAAATGCCTGCCACTGCTTGGCCAGACCACAATACCATATACGCATGACGAACACTGCATATAGACGGAATTCTCCAGAGCTCTTTGTTTTTGTTGTCTGTTTCATTTTTGTTTTTGTTTTTCAAATCGCACTATCGTTTGTTCCTATTTGTCTTCTTATTTATTATTGCACTACTCCGCGTCGTCTTTTCCTATTGGATTCACAGTTTCCTTAAGTTGGTTTGCTTCACCAAGTACATACAATGCAACCTGAGCATGGTTAATCACAAAATGCACAGCCAAGTTTGATTTTCTTGCCGGATAGCTGGGTACAGGAAGTATTGGTTTTTCTAGGCGTTTTATCACTCAGCTAAATATACAAGTAAATACGCCTGGACCATCTTGCTCGTAGTTGTAGATGTCGAGTATGTCTTTTACTAGCAGACCAGCAATTGGTGGTTAATACTTGGGCGTATGCCAGTGAAGCAGTATCCCAAGGCCTTTACTGTTCAAAGTTTATTGATTCGAGTGTGTTTTGATATACTTATGACTTGTAAGTTACGACCTATTCCTACGGTCTGAATAACGAGGCTACAGTTGGTATATATTAGCATTAAGGAACGCTTTCTTTATTAATTACATAAGCATCATAGATACATGGTCAATTGTATCGTCTCCTTTTAACTCTATCAAATACCCGTCACCCGTATTGCTGCAACACTGTCAACCTGCCGACATAGCATTCTTGTCCTGCGCTGTCAACCCACCACAGAGTACTGGTCTCTTTGCACAAATATTTCTATTAACTTATACATCTGATGGATAAGTCTCAGGGCTGGCCAGACAGTATTATTGTTCATTTCAACTGCTGCCCAGATCGAGTCCTT
This sequence comes from Ophiostoma ulmi, assembly GCA_029298715.1. Taxonomy (NCBI): domain Eukaryota; kingdom Fungi; phylum Ascomycota; class Sordariomycetes; order Ophiostomatales; family Ophiostomataceae; genus Ophiostoma; species Ophiostoma ulmi. Next base: position 1,907,228 of record JANSLN010000001.1, on the reverse strand, counting down.
ATTATGCTGAGATTATGTAAAGGTTCTTCCACTCTGTCGACTGATTTATGTCTTTCCATTTCATTAGTAATTCATTATTTATTTATCAGATAAATTGTGTTTAATGTTTCATCCAAACAAGCGGATATCCTCCCACTATCAAGGTACAAATATCTTAGGTTATGGTTAATTAGATTTGCGATCTGTGCACTTTTTGATGTCTATGTAGTATTATACTTTGGCTCGTAGTACTTTGGCATTTTGGCTGAATATTTGCCTCCTAACTTTTACTTCATAATCCAAGAAAAGAACAACCAATAACATGGAGACAATAGCACTAATTAGGCACAGCCCGCTGTAAAAGTACGCTCTTGGACTGGTACAGTGGGTTGTAGCATCATCTTATTACCACACGCACCACGTTACTGACTAGAAACTAATTTAGTTAGACTCAATGTGCTGTCGCGCTACCTCCTTTGGGCAATATGCTAATAGGCCTAGCTTCCTTCCAATATCTCGTATTTGGTTGCGTGTCTTGTTTTTTCTGTTTCTTTCCGGGGTGCCTCCTTCCCAATCCGCGTCGTTCTTCTGTCGTTCTCACGCTGCCTCTCACTTTATCGCGCTCCTTTGGCGCATTCCCTCATTTCCCATTTCCTCATTCTCTTCTCGTATCCGCGGCCGAGACTCCCTATTCTCACTTTTCTTCCTTCCCGATTATCCCGTTTCTTCTTTTGTTCTTGACATACTCTCTTCTTCCTCCTTTCTACTCTTTTGTAATGATTTCACAACCCAGTTGCTGCTGACTTCATACAATTCACAACATTAATTCCTTTGTTCTACTTGCCTATCGGCCGTCTCTCATTATTCCACGGAATCCGATCCTTTTTCTAGCATTCTCGGCCCACGCCCAAGTCCACCTGTCCACCTGCCCACCTGCCCACTTCGCCTGTCGTGTGGTACAACCCTGCTCTAATCCTCTCTACTCTTGTCTCTCTTCTCTTCCAGACTCTCACCGACCCTCCCGATTCCAGTACATTCTCATCCTTTTCCATCAACTCTCTCCTCGACAACTCGTCACATTCCATCAACTTTCGAGCCCCCCGACAGGACAGCACATCTCCAAGCTCCCGTCTGGCCAACCCCATTCAATCTGAGCTGGTCAAGGCCCCCCCTCTGGAGAACTCACTGGAATGTGCCGTAATAAAAATCGAAACAATTATTGCGAGATCGACATCTCGAGCTTGTTGTTCTGAATAAGCAGGCAAGCCAGCTGCTACAAACAGGAATACTCTTGACACCATTCCGGTTGCAGAGCAACAATCTATCAACCACGGCCAACACCAACAGCAGCCTTGCCTTCCATCATCGCCATCACAACTGGGCATCGACCATCATCATCGACATCGCATTTCACCTTGTTTGCTTGTCCCGCTGCTCAGTGCACCACTCTACCCACCACGGCACACCCAACAACAACACAGACCAGACTGCCTTATTCTAGCGTTTAGTCTTTCATCGTCTTGTTCATCTCGTCGCGCGACTGAGAGCCAACTTCAGTGATTTTTTTTTAAAAAAAAAATCTCGCCTCATCTTGGAAAAGAGTATTTCAATTACAATCAGGGACATCTCCCAATCGACCTATTTTTATCGACCTTGCCGCGCTATCGGATCTTCCTCCACCACACCGTCTGTCTCCTGTATCCACTGTTTTGGGCTCGCCTGCGAAACAAGTTACGCTCAGCCACTCGATCAAACATCAAACACTTTTTATCGCCTTGCTTTGTTTTATCTCTTGACGCTGCATCCTTCAACATTCTGTTATCGCTTTACTTTCGCCACAGAACTGCTCAAGAGTTTCGACATCAACATCTTTGTGCGCTTGTGTTTAACGAGAGCATCTTAATTGTGTGGCTTTCAATCAACGTGAGTTCTTTTGTTCTGTTTTATCTTTTCGCTTGTTTTTGTGTTCCCGGTCTTCGCCATGGTCGTTGCCGCCATAGAGGAGCGGAGCATATATGCAAGGAACAGCACGCGCCGAATCCTTTTGCCCTATTATTCTTCTCGTCTCGTCTCGTTGACCGTTTGTCGGCTGCATTGATCGATGGGTTGGTGGGTTGGTCTGCGTTCGCTGCTCCTTGTATCACCACATCATGTTGTATTTACTTCCGAGAGACCCCTCGCCACATACACCAGAAAAGAAAGTTAGGGTTCATGCGATGTTTTCATCTCTTGTATCTATGATACCTTCAAGCATTCGCCAACAGCCATAATTATGCCTCCTCGAATCGCAATCACTAACATGCACTTCGACTCTAGGGCTCTACCACGCTTAAGCTACAAGAAAGTCTTCACAATGTCTACAACTAATAGCACCGGCGACACTGGTGCTGTCAGCACTTCTGCTGTCGCACCGGCTGTTTCCTCAAGCGTCGCTGGTACTGTCGACACCGCTACCTCAGTCCCGGTCTCTACTTCTCAAATCGTCATTGAGTCTTCTACTGCTGCGCCTGCTACGTCTACTACGCCCGTCGCCAGTTCTTCAGCAGCCATACCTACTACCACACTTGCTCCCTCTTCTACCATCCCCATCACCACTAGTGAAATACCACCACCATCTACGATCATAACAACGTCTGTTATTCAGCCTAGCTCTACCATTCCCATTCCCACCACCACCACCACCACGTCTACACCACCGACAACAACAACCACCGCTGCGCCTGAGAGTACTTTCACCACCTCTACCCCTCCGCCTGTTGATAGCACAACCTTTGTCTCAACTCAGCCTGATGCCAGCACTAGCTTCTTGACCGTCACAACAACGACGCAAGCAACTACCAATACCGGGGCCGCTCAGACGACAAGTTCTGCAACCTCGACCTCGACAAGCGCAGCTGCTAGCCCAACTGGGAGCTCGGGCGGCGGTTTGTCAAGCGGTGGTCGCATCGCTGTCGCCGTCGTCGTGCCCATTGTTGCTGTTGCTCTGATTGTTCTGGCCGGTCTTTTCTTCTGGCGCAGGCGGAAGCAGCGCAAGGAGGCCGAAGAGGAGCGTCGCAAGGAGGTTGAGGACTACACTTTCAACCCCAACGGTGATCGCGATGTGGCGGCATTAGCTGCTGGTGGCGCATCGGGCGCCAACGGCTATGAAATGATGAAGGAAGATGCCAACTCCTCCGGATACCGCGGCTGGGGCACTACCACCCTTGCCGGCTCGACTGGCCGCGAGGCCTCAACTACCATGTCTGGCGGTGCCGGCGGCCCTGCTCTTTCTGACGCTACCTCTCCTACATACGCTGGCCCCTCCAACGAGGCTGGCACCAGTGGCTCTCATTCTCCCGAGGGTGAAATTCTCGGCGCCATGGGTCCTTCAGCTGCTACAAACCGAGGTGATGTGCATAGAGGCGCCTCCAATGCCTCCTCGTCATACAGTGCTGCCGGCCGATCGGACGGCTCCGGCGAAGTCGGCGGTGCCATCTACAGCAATGGCGGTGACCAGGTCTACTACAACCAGTATGGCAGCAGCAACCCCTATGCTGACAACCCATATGGTAGCGGTGCACGGCCCACGGAGCTGGCTGGTGCGCCTGTCATCCGTGACAACCCGGCACGGCGCAATACCCGGATCGAGAACACAGTTCACTACCCCCAGCAAAGTGCCAACGTGTCTCAAAACTTCTAATCTAGTGCATCCTCTGTGGTAACCTAATTTCTATGCCTGTTTTCTTTTGTCATTTATACCGACACAGCGTTTAACGGTCTCTTTTGTCATTTCTTGCCTTTGCCTTTTTGGTTTTCTGCCTTTGGCTTGGCTATTGTCCACCCTTTCCTATATTGTCTATACTGTCTATATTGTCTATATTGTCTATATTGTCTATACTGTCTATTCTGTCTATTCTGTCTATTCTATCTATTTATGTGCTGTTTCGTTTGCATTCTACATCTGGCGTTTGTGCGGTCTCCCGTCACGGACGCTTACGGATGTCTGGTCGATTTTATCGGCCTCCTCTCGTTCCAACTTTGTTTTCGCTTCGCATCTTCTACCATCTATTCTTTCTTAATATCTCGTCATCACAGACATCAAAACACGACCATCAGTCATTTACTATGTCCTTGTCCTTTCTCATTGTTTACCTACCTTATCGGTCATTATTTCATGGCCTTTGCTTTCTTTTGTTTAAAAAATATATTTCTAGCCTTTTGTACGTACTTCAGATTTATGTTGATAATTTTGCAACCGTCTGCTTTATTTCTTGCAAAAAGTTGCCCATCTAGGTCCTAGTAGGACCACAGCCTCATATCAGAACATGATTAACCATCTCTTGTAGTATAGTGGTCAGTATACGGGCTTGTCACGCCCGGGACCCGGGTTCAATTCCCGGCGAGAGAGCTTATTTGGCACAAATCATCATATTGATTTGTTTTTTTTTGCTATTCCCAGCTATTTTTACTGTCATACTAAAAATAGCAGACGTGTTCAGAGTACTTTCTGATCCGCTATCACATTCAAGATTTAAAGTTGTAATCAGTCTCTTGTACATATCTGTGTCGGTAAATTTCGGTAGACGCACCACCATGATATGTTACAGCAAACTATTCACCGGCCGCTGCTTCCTCGCTGCCAAAACCTCATCTCGTCTACCTGATCCTTGACTGAGCTCGATACGGTCCCACCAAAACCGGCACTGGGCAAGCTCGTACTCTGACAACATACGCAAGGCTGCTGGAGTGCCGGGATTGGGTTGAGGACTGCCGGTGCGCTGGTCTGGTGGCACGCGCTCGTTGTTTCCTTCTCCAAAGACCATCAGGGCACCCTCTTCTTGTGTTCTTGCCGTAGTGAAGGGAGTACCGAAGGGCTCCCATTTTATACCGGCAACATTGCCATCGCCACTGCCATTGGGATCGCCCGTTGCGGCAAACCGTACCCAGGCAGTATTCATGGCATTAGCCACTGCCAACAGCCCCCGGTTGCCACGAAGCACAGACATACTATGTGCCACGGCCGACTGGTTGTCGCCGTGGTTGGCAGTGTTCCAGCCTGTCGCGTGTGCGGCATATTCGTACAGCCAAACCTTGGCGCCAGAAGCAGATGTATAGTGCGCAGTCTGGAGTACAGGACAAATGTACGCATAGTGCGCATACGCCGCTTCAAGACGGGCCCATTGGCGGCCCGAGACACCGGGAGGAAAAGCGCCCTCGGGCATCCGGTAAGGCGAACTGGGATCGGTAACAGGATCGGGGTACACGCCCGCCAGCTCGTCCAGATCAGAACTCGTGAGGCCTGGCACGAGACCCATGAAAAAGTTGCGGAAATGCTCGTCGGTATCGGCGCGAGAGACGTCACCGGGAACAAACATGGTACCCTCATTGGAGTTGAACCCGGTCAGGATGGGAATCGCAGACGGCGGTAGGTTGGGATCTAAACGCGAGCGCCACGAGTCGACAGGTAGACGAGGAATCACATCGCCATCGACAACAGGCTGAAACGGCCAGCAGACACTGGCCGAATAGTCGTTCCAGACTTTGCGGCTGGCATTGACAATCACTTCCAGTGGTAACTCGCGCAGACGGTTGAGTATCTCTTGTTCAGATAAGCGGGCATGTCTCGACTTTGAAAAGTCGCCGTTGATGGCGCTGGCAAGGCTCAAAGGAGTAGCGACTTCAGGGGCGTTGTCATCACCGCCGAAAATACCCGTTGCCACGAGAAAGTCGCGCAGCTGGGCTGTCGGCCGTGGGTGGCTCTTGTCCCAGACGGCACGTGCGGTAGGCCCGCCCGACTCGAGAATGGCTTTGTGAAACGGCGCCTCGACGGGCCCTCCCGGCTGGTAGTACATAAGATGGTGGCCAATCGAGTGTGCGCCGGCACTTAGGCCCATAATGGTAACATTGTTTGGATCGCCGCCAAAGTGGACGATATTCTTCTGCACCCAGTAGAATAGGGCTTGCTGATCGCGGAGGCCCAGATTAAGAGGTGCGTCCGAGTCTGACTCGACCCATCCCAGGAACCCGAGTGCTCCGACGCGGTAGTTGAAGCTCACACCAATCACATCCGACTCAGCATACCCGACAAAGCTGGCCATGTCACGCTCAACGCCCATGCCGTTGTTGAAGCCACCGCCGTGGACGTAGATGACGACAGGAAGCAGAGATGAGGTCCCGGAACCTACAGATTCCGCATCTTGTTTCGACGGCCTATAAACATTGAGATTCAGGCAGTCTTCGCCCTCAGGGACGAATGGATTAGGCGCTGTTCCGGGGCACCGCTGGCCAAGCCGTGTGGCCGGAATGGGGACGGTGACAGCACCAGAGACTGCACGAGGGTCGACATCGAGGGGAACTGGAGAACGAAAACGGTTGTTGCCACTGGTTGGCTGTGCAAAGGGGATGCCCAGGAACACATCCAGGTTCTTAGGCAGTGTCATCTGCTGGGGAATAGGAAGGGATCCAGGAATGGACCCAGGGCTCTGGTGGCCATGGCTGGCGTCGCCGTCAGATCCTACACCTAGACCCAGCCCCGCAGACTCAACCACATTTTGGCCAACAGCAACCACACTGCCTTCGTATGTGCCTTGGGGCAAACATACACTGGGCGGCTCATTATTCTCCATTGCTTCGCTGTTCTTGTAACGACTGCCTTTCCCGTGCTGCCCACTTTCAATGTTGTCAACTCGAATGTTGTTTCTATCAATGCGAAATTGTATTGGCCGGTTACAACCAATGCCTCTGTGCCCAAGGATGTGTCGAGTGATGAAAGCACCAGCGATGACGACGGCCATAAATGCCACGAATAACATCGGGTAGGGGCCCAAGGGGTCATGTAGTAGCCCCATTGTAGTTATGGTGGCGTAAGGTAGATATTCTGTAGAGCTATGCAGTTCAGTAGCAACGGCAGTTCCTTTGGTACGTGCTTGTGAGATGAGTTGGAAAGCCCTGTCGGCTGTAATGGCCCGGGTCGCCCACACAGCGCACTGCACGCTTGCGTATATTACGTAATCACAATCACATCATACAAAAGAACTCAATTAATATTTGCTACCAAAAAGAAGTCAGACGGTAGAGAGGAGCCAGTTAAAAGGCTGAAACAATAGCTAGAAGTGAGAAAGGACAAAAGAAAACGCCTGCCGTGCTCGGCTGCTTGAGAGCTGCGTTGTTGAAGTAGTGAATGTGTTCTCTCGATCGAAGTGAGAGGATGTCTGCTATCAATAGGCTATGCAAGGATGGGGCTACAACAATGAAAAAAACAAAAACAAAAACAAAAAAAAAACACGTAAACTGAAGAGTGAATAAGAATTCCAAAAGGAATCAAAAATCAAAACAAAAAAACACAGAAATGCCGTAAAGTCGTCAAGTAATGCCGCCTCCTAAAAGCTACTCATTGCGTATGAAGGATTTCTTCGCCTTTAGCTTTTGCTTTTCAGCCCACTCGTGGCTGAGTACTCTAGATCTCCTAGCTGCTTCTTGCCGGGCATTCTTCGCAATCGCTTCACGCTCACGCCTCTCGCGATCTCGGTCGGTCGATAATGTGTTGTCTCTTTGGAAGATTTCCTTGCCGCGGATCTTTTGATGTTGCACATCTTCGACTGAGACCGAGCTTCGCTTTCCACTCACGCTACCGGTAGATGTTGATGCCGCCCGACTCGTCTCTCCTGTTGCCGACGGAGATGCTCCAAGCGCTGCTCTCCGGCCGCGCGAGACCTGGTTCTGGCTGGTGGCACGGCTTGCGGTATCGCCAATGGTCAAAGAGAGTCTCTTGTTGGTGGGTGGGCCTGAACCAGGCACGTCAAGGTTGCCTCCAACAATTGCGCTTTCGCCAATTATTGATGCCCGGTTCTGTCTAGCGCGGCTAGCAACTGTCTCCCGCGGTACCGTGCTTGGCGTGATGCTCAGTCGGATGGGCTTCGCCTTGAACTCACGGCGCTTGCGTTCAGCCTCTTCCTGCTGCCGGATCTTTGCTTCGTGCTCTTCACGTTTGCGCCGAGAGATAGCTTCGCCAGGGAGCTCGAAATCCGGGATCGTTGGAGGCTTCATCGACCGCACCCTTCGAAGCTGTGGCCCTGACGAGGGTGCCACTGGCTTGGGGGTGTTAGGGGGTGCAGAAGCAGCTGCAAGCAAACGGGCTTCACGCTGCTCTTTGAGCCGACGAGCGACAGCTTCTCCGGGGAGCTCGAATGTTGGCCTCGTAGGTGGTTTGGTAGACTTTGCAGGAGGCTTGGGGGGAAGCAGGCTTAATGGCCGGGAACCACTTAATCTTGCAGAGCTAGAGCCCGACGCCTTCATAGTCTCGGCGGCCCTGGCTCCAGATTGTTGTGTGGAGCTTTGCCCCGATGGTCTCTTAGCAGGATCCGTTGCGGATACTAGCCGGCGAGTCGAGGGCATACGTGCGAGGCTGGGCTGTTTTGCTGCTCTCAGAGTGCCCGGCCTGGTACTGGCACTGCTCGTATTTGACGTATCGGTCTGTGCTCGGGCAAAAGTGGCAGCCTGCGCGTCCTTGTCTGGAGAGGGTACACGCTTAACACGTACCATGCGGTGGACTTCCTCAAATTCGTCTTCAAGCTTGTCCAGTTCTTCGATCGTGTCTTCAATGCGTGCCACTGAACTACATGGAGAGCGTGGAACAGACTGGGCGCGGTCTGATTGAATACTTCCCAGTGAGGCCCTAAAAGCCTTGGGCGAAACCATGTTCTGGCCAGTAATCGGTAGTTCAGCACTGCCAAACGATGAAGCCGTCGCCGGCGGTACTAGCGTATCCAACATTCTGGCGTCTTCTGTGATATTGTTGCTTGCACCAAATTGGCGCAGTGGAGTGGCAATCAACGTGTAGCTGTCGTTGTCGTGGTAGTCGCCCGATGCGGAGCTCTTGGACCGGGGGCGCTGCCGAAGTATGTTGCAGCCAAAAAAGACCTTGCGATCGTCACAAGCAGTGCCCTCAGTACCTGCGTCTGAGCAGATTCTGCGCAGCTGCTTGCTCTGAACCACGTCGCTGGCGTCACAGGGAAGTGAAAGAATGCAATCAAACTTTTTGGCCTCGTGGTTCTCGATAGTGCGTTGTATGTAGGATTCCGAGAGAAGTTCTGAAAATGACTCGCGCTTGACTGGGGCTGCCAATGGAGTGAGTAAAGTGCCATATTAATTAAAAACATTATGCGTATGTCGAAGGCACAGACGCAATCAAGTAAATCTGGAAGAGATGCGAAAGGACTTGTTACTCACTATTCAATATTGAGCCTGCCCTATTTCTATCGCCAGTAGAGGGCGAACCTGGAAGCGCAAAGTGCGCGTGCTTTGTATGAAGAGGGGATCCTTGCGTGTGGAAGTGAGGCTTGCTGAGAGATGATCTTAAAGATCGTCCTGCGTTGCTGACCTTGGTGGGTTCTGAAGAGTCATTCCCGGGACTGTAGATATGAAAACTGCTCAGATCCTCGGCCAGCGAGTCTACCGACACTGTGCTTGTATCAGAAATGTGCAAGTGGCCCAACGTTGCATTGGCCTTTCTACTATTGAGAGGGCTAGACATCGAGGTTTGTCGCGTCATGTTCTGGTTTTGGATATTGGTGAAGGAACCAATATCTAGCTCCTCTAGATACGAGCGACCCTGCACGTTGCGGTCCTTTGAGTTGGAGGGCGTCGTCGACAGACTTTCAAGCGGGCTAGATGGATTGTTGTTCTCAGCATTCTCTCTGAAGTTAGAAAAGCTTCTGGGCGGACTGTGTTGGGCCGCCATCTCGAGACAAGTCCACAGGACCAGGTACCCAAGTCGATAAAGGGGGTCCTTTTAATTATCCAGTATCGTCAGACAATAAAGAGTGGCTCAGTGGGTGGTCCTCGCGGGCCTCGTTGAAGGAATGCGACCTATGAGACAAGGGGTTGGGCTTTATCTTGCAATGGAGCACGGCCAAAAATACGAGTGACGATGACTGGGGGAAGCTTTTCACTTCCTGGGGTTCGAGGTGGGTCGTGTTTGGTGGTATTTTACCTCTCTAGATGAGAAACGACGCCGCCAAACCGTGAATAGGAAGAGATAGAGGCTTGACGAATCGGCGCAGATGGGCTGTAATTTCGCGAATGGGGGGAGGAAGAGCGCCAATCCAGCCGATTTGATACTGACAGGGGTACTGATTTGAAACCAGTGCCTGTTAGGCGTAGGTGACCTGATGTAGTTTTTTGAGCAATGGGATGAACAGAGATGAGGCTAATATGCGAGACAACGATGAATGCTGAAATATTGTGTGGTAGAGAAGTAGTGAGTTGACGAGGTCAAAGAAAAGATGCTGGATGCTGGATGTTTATATTGTTTATATTTTTGCTATTGTTGACATTGTATATTGTTATGCAGTTGCCATTAGTTGCTTATTGGTGGTCGTACCTTCTATATGCAGGCAACCCCTCCTTCCCGGTTTGTTTATCTTATTTGCGCACTTCTTCCGTTTGCTCACCTTCTCTCGCGTCGGAGGTGTAGGAGAGTGCAAGTGACAATATTGACGTGACGGCAGTGGGCCAGACAGTCTAGTTTCGGAAATATCTCCTCGTGGCCACTCGCAGAATCGAAATAACACATGTGGGCTAGTATCAGGTATTATCAAAAGAGCCTGAATTCACCAAACGTCATTTTTTTTTTTTTTTTTTTTGTAAATTGCGTATGGGCTTGATTGACATGAGTGCTTTATCCATCTCTTCGCGGTAGCTCATAGCATCTTCTACTTTCCTGCCACCCCGGCTTCAGTGCTTGATGGTAGGCTGCATGCGCTAATGGCAACGCGTTAGTAGATGACTAAGAAACGCGTCGTGACGCGATAGCTTCTGGTCAGTCAATGTGGAGCAGTTCGGTGATGATATTACACAACCACCCGACTGTCCTTTAATCGAACGGGAGCGCACTCGGCTAACGCGCGAATGCTCGTTTGTGATTGATGATTTGGTCAGAAGGAAAATTGTTGGGGCGTGTTGGGTACACATGACGGGTCCATCGTAAGCGCCTACCCGGGCACAATTGCTGGCTGTCCCGGCCTCTGCCTTTATCGTCCTCATTGTCAAATGATGATTATTGAGTTGTAGAAGGGCCTTCCCTTCAAGAAACAACACTCTCTTCCTCCAGTGCAGCAGCTGCTGCCTCGTCTGCTTGTGCCTGAAGCGCCGGTGCGTGTTCAGTAGGTATCCGGACGAGCATCTGAGGAAGTGCAACAGAGCCATCCTCTGCATCAGTTGTGGTACGTGGAAGTTTTGCTGGAATTGTTAGCTGGTAGTTTTCAATAAAATAATCGGAAATTACAAGAGAGCATACTGGACGCCATATTGATTGCCCTCAGCACATTGTGCCAATTGGCCATGACAGTTGCGATTGCTATCCTTGTGTTAGCAGTGTGCTTGTGATATGGACACTATGCCGAGGAGTACTGAGTCATGGCTGCACCTTCTGTTCCATCTGATAGTGTAGATAGCTTGCTCTCGAGAGCCTCCATCTGAGAGGCGACGGCGGCGCTGAGGTCGCGCAGCTGCTTGAGGTTTTCGAGTTCCTCACGCTTCTCGTTGACACGCGCTTGGAGTGACATGCCGGCAGACCCGCCGGCAATAGATGTCTGGCGTAAGTGGCCCGAGGCCATGGATCGTGACGAAAAGGCCATGCTTATTGTGTTGCCTTGATGTTTGAAGGTGTAGAACTCATAGTACAAGAACAGTGCTCTACATTCGACATGACGCTGTTGAAGATCCATTACGGCGGGGCCGTTGAAATGTGGCTAGTGTAAGTTACGCCACACCAAAAACAATTGGCTAAACCACGGTTGCCAGACCAACAGATGTGCCCAAAAAAGAATGGGGTAAACAATATCCATAGCAATCAAGCAAGTGCCATTGCGCACCCACATACAGGAGCGACGATATAGAAAAAATAGATAATAATAATAATTTGTTTGTTTGTGCTCGTCACGGCCACGGTACTCTGAGGACAGCTTCACCTACGACATCTATCGCGACTCACGACCTTGCCTCTCGACTTTTGACTTTCGACTTTCTTCTTTCGGCTTTTCTAACAACCACGACCCAATCTCAACTAGCACCGCCTGTCATTTGCGCCCAACACCAGCTTTGCGACGACAACACTGCTTCTGCTCCCCCTGGCCTCTTCCTTGTGCATTATGAGCAATGGCACGACTCAACGAGCCCCCGGCGCCAGTCGATAACTTTGACATTCGTAAGTTTTTGTAACTCTCAAGATTGACATTACCCTGCATGCTAACCTTACAGTGCGCCGCAAGTTCTTGCGCCAGAACCGAGATATCGCACGTGTCAACTCAAACCAGTCACTTCGCATTCGCGGCCTAGAGAACGAATGCGCCCGACTATTATCTGAAAACCTCGACCTTCGTGGCCAGGTCCTGCGTCTTGAGAAGGAGATTGAGGACGACAAGTCGCAAAGAGTGGCCAGCCATGCTCTTCAAATCAAGGAGAAGATGGAAACACAGCTCATCGAGCTCGGCGCTCTTCTAGCCAGCTTTGGACTTGAGCCCCCGACAAAGCGCCAATCACCCGTCACAGTGCGCCGCACGAACAAGCCCATCCGACTGAGCCTGCCCGTCGAGTCTACGCCCCCTCCAAGGCAGCGTCCATCCCCTATGTCTCCGAGCGAGGCAGAGTCACTAGCTGCCCAGGAAGGACGGCTACCCCCCATCTACGAGACAAACGTCTTTCCTCGGCGTACACTAGGGTATGTGTTTACGTGCTGGAACAGCAGCCACAGCCTCGAGTGCATGGTGACGCTAACTCAACTGTATATAGTCAGGATGAAATCCTCGCCCTCCAATCAGATGATACTCAGGCTGCCGGTTCCTCCAATGCCGGCCGTCCTTCAGCCTCACACATGCTACGGGACGAGATGAAGAAGACCAACGAGCCCACTGTCCGACCTACCGTCGGTGTTTTCGATAAGCATGCATCTGCACCCAAGCCGCAAGTAAAGCCACGCCCCACAGAAGCCGAACAAACGACAAAGGCAGAGACCAAACATTTTCCCGCTTCTACTACGAGTCAGAGCCCTTCAGTAGAAAAGAAGATAACGACCTCGAAGACGACTGTCCCACCTCCCGCACCTGTTGTTTCTGTACCGCCCCCCTCAAAAACAGATATTGCCATGTCAGCATCTGCAACTTCGAAGAGCAGCGGCAAGAGAAAGTTTGCGGTCAATGACGAGAATGCGGCACTTCGTGGAATCAAGGCCGGCAACGAGAACAACAGACCCCAGCCTGTTACGCAAAAAGATACTCAAGACAAAACTGCTCCCGTGCGCGAGTTGAAGAACCCCAGGAGTATAAGGAGCCAGGTCAACAACCGCAAGGAACCCCAGGAGAATCCCATTGACGTAAAAGCATCTGCGCCTATCCGCCAGCCCCTTGCTGCAAAAAGTACCAACAAAGACATATCAACACCACAGAAGCAAGCACTGAGTGGCAAGGAGAAGCCAAAGGATAGCAACACTGCTCTCATTGCAGGCAAACCGGCTGAGTCGAACGGACGCATGCGAAACCGCCCAAAAATAGCAGTTGTTGCGGACATTTCTGACTCTACACCAATGGCAACAGCTGATATTCACCTCGAAGATAACAACGTCAGCAGACCAGCCTCGATCGAGGCAACAAAAGAGCGGAGACAACAGCCAAAGACAGGCCCTGCACACCTTGACCTTGACGATGCACACCTATCTGAGCCTGAGATGGAGTCGACTTGTCCTAGTACACCACCGCCACCATCGTCTACTACCTTATCATCCCAGCGTATGATTGTCATCCGCGGCGAAGGGGGCGATACCCCGCCGCCAGCTGACATTTCTTCTCAGGGAGAGGTGTCCCGGCCTAGTAGACGGTCACGCACATCTGTGAGCTATGCCGAGCCAAACTTGAGGGACAAGATGCGTCGCCCTACGAAGGAGTTGTTTGATGCCGTGGCTGGAGAGGGCAAGTATGTTCAGCGCCACAGCTTGCAGCACCAGAATAGCCCCGACCAAGGCAGAGACAACGAGGACGGCAGAGCTATTTTGCGCTCTGAGAATGAAGAGTCTACGAACCCAAACAGCGATCTTCAGCAGTCCCCTTCTACCGGAGCTTCTCGGAGTAGCGTACCTACCGGCCAGGATCCTTATGAGTTTACTGTCTCGTCGTCCTCATCCCAGGACGCAGACGAAGAGTCGGAGATTCAGGCTGGCAGAAACAGGGTTGCATCTACCAAGAAGGCCAACTCCAAGCCCACTTCCAAGAGCTCTCGCCGCGCATCATCAGCAACAACTCCTCGGGACGATGACACATCTGCGACAGACCGGAATACTCGGCCGTCAGGATCGCGCAAGCGAGCATCAATGGTGGCTGCCAAGCGCGGCTCTCTTCTCGATAGTGACGAAGAAGACCAAGCAGACTCGTCATACGAGCCCTCCGCTGCAGAGAGCACTGATGCACACGACGCAGAAGGGCGGAGTGCCTCGACGCGGGAACGGATCTCACGGCGGCGGAGCATGATGCTATAATGATACAATGACGGGACCCCGGCCATGCCCACGTCCATAATGACAACAATATTTCGCTTCGACACTTTTTTATTCTTGATTTTTAGCGTGTCTTGTTTACTTACCTCATTGACTTTTATTCTGCACTGCGTTCTCGTTGGCTTTTTGACTTTTTGTATATGCTTGCATTCCATCTTTCTTTTGTTTTGATTTGTCTCATTACTTTTCTCCTTTTCTCCAGAGCAAGCAATAGCGACTGTTATGTTTATTTAGGATATCCTAGCTTATTGCGTTTCGTGCTTTTCACTTTGCAATATATCATTTAATGGTTATAGCTCTTCACAACTGTTTTCTCATGTTTGTCTAATAAAGGAGCGAGTCACAAGTAAAACATAAGAGGCAAGAAGCCATAGTATTTACATATTCATTACCCGACTGGCAGAGCACCGACATGTCTATGTCCTGGTATCGTGATGTCTTGGAGCGCAAATTGAAACGAAGAAGAAAAGAAAGGCAAACTAAAATATAAAGAGGCCACTTCTGGCTCCCGACTATGATCTGACAACTATGAAGCCGTCCCTGTTGGCTCGACGGGCTTTGTGTATGTGACCTTTTCCACAGCTACATTCTCAACGCCATTGGCATCCTTGCGCAACTGGTAGACGTAGAGTGTCAATGAGATGCCCTGGACATCCATCAGACAGAAACTGGGGACAATCTCGTCCTCAGGCTTGTCGCTATCACCGCCCCAGCCCGAAAAATAAGCCCCCGTAGCACTGCCCGGGTTGATGAAGAATTTGTCCATGTACTCAAAGCACTCAAACTTGTGGGTGCCGCCCCAGCACAGCACGTCAACGTCCAGACGGTTGGCCTCGGCCAGCAGCAGGTCGGGCTCGTTGCTAACAAGTGTGAAACCTTCCAGGAAACCGACACGGATAGCGCCGTGGGTAACGACCTGGGTCAGCGGCAGGGCGGTGGCCTCGACATCGAAGCGACCCTTGACGATTTTGATATCGGGGGCGACGGAGCGGAGGTACTCGTAGGTCTGTTTGTCGGTAAGGTTGCCGAGACACAGGGTCTGGCCGATCTTGCCGGGGGCCAGCAGTTTTTTGAACTGTATGATCAGTATCAAGGCTAGACGGCATATGAAGCACCGAGATAGGGAGACAAGGCAAACAATACCTTTGGGGGAATGTCGAGAGCCCGGTCTGGGATGTGCAGATCGCCAATAACAAGGATGAGGAAGGCCATTTTGGCAGGCGTGTATATGGCGTTCAAGATGCGATTGGTGCCTCGGTCAGTCGGTAAGTTTTAGATCTGAGACTGCTGATTTTCCAAACGCGCTGCGACGTAACTTTGCGACTGTCTTGTCTTGAAGGAGGCAAAAGGCTGAGGAATCAGGTCCGATCGGAAGATGGGATGAAGACCGAGCTGCTGTGTGTTTGGTATGCTGGTCGAAGTGCCTTGCCGACTTAGAAATAGTACCAGTTGTGCAGGACTGCAAGTTGATCAGAGACTATGTCAGATAATGCTGTCGTGTGAAGCTGTTTGGCCGATCCGTCGCATTCCGTCTCTCGATTGCTTCCTGCCTGGACCGGACTACGTAGTGGGACGTAGACGGTCTTGAAGGGGTTGGTAGTAGCTCTCAAGCTACCCATATCACACTAGCCACAGTAAAGCCACACTTTATCCGTCATTCCAGCCTAGTCTTCACCTACCGTGTGGTATTACATAATACGCTCACCAAAGACCGAGGACCGGCGACCCCTCACGATATCCTGGCTATTGACCAGTGGGGCACCACTAGACCTATTGACGGCGAACGAGCCTACCACGGCAGTGTTCCCCAAACGAGTATTTCTTGTTATCTCTGGTCTTCACTAGACCGGAGCACGGCGTTCGGAGTTGTAGGAAGAGGGTGCTGCTGAGAGAATGTATAAGTCCTACAGCCCCAGCCAAAAGCCACGAGACGCAGACAAAGAGTAGTAAGAAACAAACGTAAGAAGAACTCTCGTCCACCCCCATTTTGGCCTATTCTGCGACTCGCTGCGCCCGTCGTTAAACAATTGTTCTGCGGAAACGTGTCGCCGTCGACCGCTCTTTGCTTCTTTGCCACAGAACTGGGGTTCCTCCCAAGACCCCCCAAGAGAAGACCCTAATTGCCTCATTTGAGCTGTTTATTATTGCTGCTTTTTTATTATTTTTTATTATTTTTATTGAATACTTTATTTGGTCATTCAGCTCCTCAAAATGCAATCATCTACCGTTGTCCGTCGTGTGCGTTTTTCGGGTGTCCGTCACGCTGCACTCGCTCCTTCCTCCAGTCCCTTTTCTGGTGCCTCTGTTGCCCGTCTTCTTAGTTAGTGCCTTTTCTTCCCCAGCCAGTCGGCCGACCACATTACTAAGAACAGCAACTCTAACCTTTGTATCACAGCTACTACAGCTACTACAGCTACTACAGCAATGTCCCCTCTTTCCCATCGCCATATCGCCGACGGCAAGTCTAGCAGCCCCCCCGCGTCTGTGCCAGTCCATCGGTTAGCAGGTATTGCTGGCCACTTAGCACCCACCTCCTCGGCTCTTACTTCTACATCATCAAACACCTCTTCACTTTCTTATCCTTCTACTTCAAGTACAACTGCGCCTTCATCTCGTCGTTCCCTCCATACTTCTTCGCCCTCAATGTCGTCCCAGCCAGAACACGCCACGCTGCTCATCCCGGGCCCCATTGAGTTTGACGATGCCGTTCTCAACTCCATGAGCCACTACAGGTGAGTTTACCTGTGTTGTATTTTCTTATGTTTTCTTTTATTACATGTGTTTTCTGTTTCTTGTGTTTGTTGTGGTTATTGCGTGTTTAATTGGTGTTTACCTGTGTCTCTATTTCATCACTGCTTGTTTGTCGCTTTCTGTTCTGCCTACTACAAGAAGAGCACTCGCCATTCACATGTGCAAGTGGCGCCGAGCCATAGCCAAACCATCACGATGATTGTTCGGCGGCTCCCGACAGCAAATATCCCGCGCACGACTGCAACTCCCACGCTGAGGCCATTGCGTTCGCAATGTTTGCATTGTCACAATGCTTTGTCTTTGATATGCTGTTTGCTTTGCTATTACATCATGCTGCCCGAACGCTTACCCTATTCTGCCCCTTCTTGTCACCGATCTCATTACCTAATACCTTCAAAACCACTAACACTCCAACTCTACACCAGTGAGAGCCATGTTGGCCCCGGTTTTGTTTCGACTTTTGGCGATGTCCTCTCCGGCCTGCGCAAGCTCTTCCAGTCCACCGACCCGACTGCCCAGCCTTTTGTCATCTCCGGATCTGGTACCCTCGGATGGGATCTTGTCGGCGCCAACCTGATCGAGAAGGGCGAGGCTGCCCTCGTCCTCGGCACCGGTTACTTCAGTGATGGTTTCGCCGATGCCCTGCGCGTCTACGGCGCCGATGTCACTGAGCTCAAGGCTCCTGTCGGAAGCCGCCCCCAGCTGCCCGAGATTGAGGCCGCCCTCAAGGCCCGCAAGTACAAGCTGCTGACCGTTACACACGTCGATACCTCCACCGGCGTCTTGAGCGAGCTGCGCAATCTGTCCGAGCTCGTCCACCGTGTTTCACCCGAGACCCTGGTTATTGTCGATGGTGTGTGCTCGGTTGCATGCGAGGAGATTGCTTTTGACGAGTGGAAGCTAGACGGTGTTGTTACTGCAAGCCAAAAGGCCATTGGCGTCCCAGCTGGCCTGTCCATCTCCTTTTTCAGCGGCCGCGCCATCAAGGCTGTTGAGAGCCGCAAGACACCCCCCGGCTCTTACTTTGGCTCTATGCTGAAGTGGCTTCCAAGTAGGTTTTAGGCGACTTGCAATATTTTGCAACTGTTTTATTGTTTCAAAGAAAAGAAGAAAAAGAACACCGCTAACAAATAGTCATGAAAAACTACGAAGCCAAGAAGCCGTCCTACTTTGCGACACCGTCCCCCCAGTTGGTCCACGCTCTGCACACTTCTCTTTCCCAGATCCTCGCCGTCCCCTTGGCTGAGCGCTTCGCCAAACACAAGGCCGCCTCCGACAAGATCAAGGCCGCTATTACTGCCTTGGGTCTGAAGCAGGTCGCAACAAACCCCGAGGACCAGGCCCACGGCATGACTGCCATCTACCTACCCGAGGGTGTCCAGATTGCACAGATCCTGCCAAGCCTGTCGAAGAAGAACGTCATCTTTGCCGGTGGCATCCACAAGGAGATTGCCACCAAGTACATCCGTTTTGGCCACATGGGTGTCAGCATTGTAAGTGCTTTGTCTGTTGTTTGCTATGTTTCGTCGTTATTTTGTTGTCTTGTTATCTTTACTAACATCTCTAGCTCGAGCCGGAGAGAGGTCACATCGAGCGTGCCCTGAAAGCTCTCGAGGAGGGTCTGTCGGAGTTTGGTTACCAAAAAGCATAAACGTCTAGAATAAATGAATTGTGCTGCAAAAATTGCTATTATTTCCAATGTCCCTGAAATTGCTGTTCTGCGTTTACAAGTATTCAGATACAAGCATACCAAGCACTTTTACGGCGTAGGGCAGCACAGTCACATCATAGCCTTCCGCGCTTGCCTATTTCGGTCAGATCCCAGCTGTTTCGTGTGGCGCTTGCCGCTTAGAGCCTACCAACGCAGCAACGTTTGGTCAGGAGTGCTAGTTCCTTTACAAAGCCTCAGTGCCGTGGTGTACTAATTTTGCCATATCCTAAATCCGTAGATATCTTACAAATATGGTACGCCTTGTCCAATTATTAATACAGTTGACAGAAGTACCTATTCACTGTATTTACGACCTCGTGTACATTCACAACTAACAACAGGGTAATCGCAGCCCAGCTTTTGATAGCGTAAGGGTAGAAAGAGTAGAAAGGACCCACTATCTTCCTCTGGGCTGCTTCGCCAGTGAAAAGACCCAGAGTAGGAAGGAGCTGTCTTACTGTCCCCTCTGTCCATAGCAACGGGCACAGCAAAATTTCACTACGCAATCAAGATCGCGGGGCAGCTATCGCCTAGTTGTCGCCTGACTTTGAACGTGAGGCCCCGCTAGTCAGAGCTGTAGGAACTGTCTTATTAGCTGCTACTTACCTCACTTGTCACTCCAAAACAAGACCCCGCCACCTCACTTTTCGTGCCTGCCGCGCCTGCCCACTCTGCTACAGTATTACCGTTGTCATCCCTGCCACAGCCCATAGTGCCTTCCATCTTTGAGCTTCTCGCACTTTCTTCTCAAAGCCTCCCTTTGAGCCTTTAACGCTGATAGATCGCGAAACAGCTCCTTCTATTCCGGGATACATCCCTCACTATCTCTCCCTCTCACCCTTGACATCACCCTCACCTTGACCCTCATCCACATACACTTCACTTCACTTTTGACCTCACCTCAACTCTGATCTTCCTTAGATACAAAGATATAGCGCCAGACTGCCACCCAGCCACCAGCCACTACGAGTACTATCCCACCCTCTAGTGAATCGAGACGCGAAACAGCGAGCGCGTAGCCTCTCTGCCTCTATCCTGCTCTGCTTTGCTCCGCCGCCCCCGTCTTCTGGCTCTCCTACTTCGTACTCTCTCTCAATCTCTTGCTCCCCCGTTTCTCTTTTTCTATTTTGCTACCGTTATTTTGCTCCCCTCTCTTCCTGTCTCTTCCTGTCCTTCTCCGCTCAGCACTCGACTCCTCTTATTCCCTTACTTTTCCTCACCTTTCCCTTCTTTTTCACTGTACAGTCAGCCGTTTCTACACACACGCACTCGACACCAACCATCTCTGCCCGCAGTCCATCGAGAGCCTCGCCCTGCGAAAACCTTGCTGCTCTTCACCCCACCTATACCTTCCTCAGGGCAACCACATCTCTCCACCGCCTACCTTTGCTTCTTTGCTTAGTGCCGACCCTCTCGTTTGTCGTCTCGTCTGTTGTCTCTCGTCGCCCAAGCACTGATATCTACCGTCAAACACTATTCACGCCTGTGAATATCTTATCCTCTTCCTATACGCGACTTTGACTTCGACTTCGTCCCTCGACACTTCACCCAAAAAGACAACCCGATCGCAACCTCCCACCCTTGTCTGCTGTCGTTTGCTGGGCCTTCCTGGCAAATTTGCCGGCGCATATATACAACTTCTGCCGTTTGGCTTCTGCGTTGATATCGCACCTCGAGTCTCTAGGGAATTATTGCTACGATGGCTCCCTCCGTGGAAGAGCTCGACACGGCCGTGCGTGCCTTTTACGAAGGTCGCGGCGAGCAGGTTCGTCTTTCATATATCCTCGTCTTGTGTGCCCAATCTGTTCAGATGTCTACGGATAGATATAGACATTTTTAATCATTTTTATTTATTCTCAACACAATGCTAACTCCCAACAGCAAAAAGCTGCCGAGAGCGCACTGAACCAGTTCAAGGAGGATCCCGATGCCTGGCTCATGGTTGACAAGATTCTTTCCGAGGCCACCTTTCCCCAGACCAAATTTCTTGCCCTGCAAGTCCTCGATCATGTCATCATGACAAGATGGAAGGTTCTGCCGCGGGACCAGTGCCAAGGTGCGTCTTACAACTCCGAGTCCCCCAAAGCTTCCACCTCCCCTACGGCTGCGGGACTCCCAGATATTAATTGCTAACCTGCTAACCTGCTAACCATCTAGGCATCCGCAACTTTGTGGTCCAGTTCATCATCCAGTGCTCGAGCTCGGAAGAGTCCCTAAGGGAACAGAAGACACTGCTGAACAAGCTCAACTTGGTCCTGATCTCGATCCTCAAGCAGGAGTGGCCACACAACTGGCCTACCTTTATTAACGAGATCGTCACCGCCTGCCGCTCCAGTCTGTCCATCTGCGAGAACAACATGATCATCCTGCGTTTGCTTTCCGAAGAGGTTTTTGACTACTCGGCTGAGCAGATGACGTCGGCAAAAACTCGCAACCTCAAGACCACCATGTGTGCCGAGTTTTCGCAGATCTTCCAGCTGTGCACCGAGATTCTCAACTCTGCCGAGCAAGCCAGCCTCGTCAAGGCCACTCTCGAGACGCTCCTCCGCTTCTGCAACTGGATCCCCCTCGGCTACATTTTCGAGACGCCCCTCATCGACACCCTGCGCACCCGTTTCCTCGAAGTACCCGAATTCCGTAACATTACGCTACAGTGCTTGACTGAGATCGGCGGTCTTCAAACATCCGGCCCCGGCCAGGTCAGCAACTACGACGAGCAACTGATTAAGATGTTCACCGAGGTGTTGACAACAATTGCCAACATCATCCCTCTGTCGCTCGACCTTAAAACCACCTACCCCAAGAGTAACTCTCGCGACCAGGAGTTTGTGCAAAACCTATCGCTCTTTTTGTGCAACTTCTTCTCCATGCACCTGAACCTCATCGAGAATCTCCCCAATCGTGACTTTCTCACCCACGCACATTTTTACCTTATCCGCATCTCGCAGATCGACGACCGTGAGATCTTCAAAATCACACTGGATTACTGGCTGAAGCTTGTCCAAGAGCTGTACGAGGAAATGCAGTCTCTGCCCATGTCTGACGTCAACCCCCTGGTAGCTATGGGTTCTATCACGGCTAACGGCGCACCCAACCCGGCTCTGCTCAACAACTACCCACTCAGAAAGCACAAGTATAAAGAGATTTTGTCCAATCTTCGGATCGTCATGATCGAGAAGATGGTGCGTCCTGAGGAGGTGTTGATTGTGGAGAACGATGAGGGCGAGATTGTTCGCGAGTTTGTCAAGGAGAGTGACACGGTGCAGCTCTATAAGACCATCCGCGAGTGTCTGGTCTACCTGACACATTTGGACGTTGTCGATACTGAGCAGATCATGACGGAGAAGCTTGCTCGGCAGGTGGACGGTTCCGAGTGGTCATGGCACAACTGCAACGTGCTGTGCTGGGCCATTGGCTCGATTTCGCTTGCCATGAACGAGGAGACCGAGAAGCGTTTCTTGGTGACGGTGATCAAGGATCTTTTGGGCCTCACAGAGATGAAGCGTGGCAAGGACAACAAGGCTGTTGTCGCCAGTAACATCATGTACATTGTGGGCCAGTACCCTCGTTTCCTCAAGGCGCACTGGAAGTTCCTTAAGACGGTCGTCAACAAGCTCTTTGAGTTTATGCATGAGTCGCATGAGGGTGTGCAGGACATGGCCTGCGATACCTTTATCAAGATTGCCAAGTCTTGCAGACGCCACTTTGTCGCGCTTCAGCCTAGCGAGCAGGAGCCGTTTATTGACGAGATTGTGCGCAACCTGCAAAAGATCACCTGCGATCTCACCCCACAGCAGGTACACACCTTTTACGAGGCATGTGGCTACATGGTGTCTGCACAAGGCAACCGCAGCCAGCAAGAACGGTTGCTGGCCGACCTGATGGCGTTCCCCAACACGGCATGGGACCAGATCATCAAGTCTGCAACGGCCGACCCGTCGATTCTCCAGGACTCTGACACGATCAAGATTATCGGCAACATCATGAAGACTAATGTTGCCGCATGCTCATCGATCGGCCCCTACTTTTATCCACAGATCGGCAGAATCTACCTGGATCTCCTGCAGATGTACCGTGCCACGAGTCAGCTGATCTCCGAGGCGATTGTGCGCGACGGCGAGATTGCGCCCAAGATGCCCAAGGTCCGTGGTCTGCGGACAATCAAAAAGGAGATTCTGAAGTTGATCGAGGTGTTTGTGGACAAGGCCGAGGAGCTGCAGGCGGTACGTGCGCAGATGGTACCGCAGCTTCTGGACTCTGTGCTGGTGGACTACAACCGCAACGTGCCCAACGCCCGTGATGCGGAGGTTCTCAAGGCCATGGCAGCTATTATCACCAAGCTGGGAGGTCTAATGGAGGACCAAGTGCCGACGATCATGGAGAATGTGTTTGAGTGCACACTGGAGATGATCAACAAGGACTTTTCCGAATTCCCCGAGCACCGTGTCGAATTTTTCAACCTTTTGCGCGCAATTAACCTGCACTGCTTCCCGGCACTGCTGAAGCTGGACAACCGGCAATTCAAGTTTGTGATTGACGCGTGCCTGTGGGCCAGCAAGCACGACAACCGTGATGTCGAGGCAGCAGGTCTGGGCATGTGCCTGGAGCTGATCAACAACGTTGCTGATAAGACGGACACATCGACGGCCAATGCCTTTTTCAACCAGTTCTTCATTCTTATCCTGCAGGATGTGTTTTACGTGCTCACGGACACGGATCACAAGGCGGGTTTCAAGACGCAATCGTCGCTATTGGTCCGGATGTTCTACCTGATCGACCCTGCCGATGGTACGGCACCCAAGATCCAGGGACCGGTGTACCAGCCCGACCAAGCACAGGCGGGCACCAGCAACAAGGAGTTTTTAACCAGCTATGTTGGCAACCTCCTCCGCAATGCCTTTAGCAACCTTCAGCCGTAAGTTTTTGCGCGATTCCAATCATTGTCTATGCAAATGCAAAATCTAACACAGTACAAAATAGTGCACAAATCCAGACGTTTGTGGAGAGCCTGTTCACGCTCAACACACAGTACGACAAATTCCGCCTTAGTTTGCGTGATTTCCTGATCTCTCTGAGAGAGTTCTCGGGCGACAACGCCGAGTTGTACCTGATTGAGAAGGAGCAGCAGGAGCGCGATGCCAAGCAGGCGGAGCTTGAGCGGCGGTCCAAGGTGTCTGGTCTGCTGAAGCCGTCTGAACTTGAGCAGGAGGACGAGCTGTGACTTGGCGAAGAGTTGCGTTCCGAGTATGCGCCTATATATCACGGAGGCGGTAGCGGTGATAGTATAGGTCGGTATGGAAAAGACGCCCAAGAGGAGGATTTCGATGCCTGGGGCCTGTACGGGGTGTGATGTTGAAAATGATGAGGGACAAAGGAGACGGACTGAAAAGAAAAAAAATCTTGCTTGGCCATGGCCATCTGCCAGTTGTTCTATTCTATATTCTTGGGCCAATTGGCCATTAACGTATCATGTTATGTTTGCTCTATTTCCCATCCCATGCCGTTCTATTGATCAATCAATCAATTGTTTATTTATCAACCATGTTCACGATGATGTCGTTTTCTGTCTTCTTTTTTCTATTTTTGATCAATTTTTGTTTGTCTAGTATACAGTCGGACAGATGCCATTTTTCTTTCTTTTCTTTTCGTTTTGTATTTGTTCTCCCTCATTCTTCGCTTTCTATTATACTCATATCAGTGCCCGGTCGACAGCAAGATCCCCACGTTCCGTCTTTGTACATATTCTGCTTCTTTTGATTATTTACTTCTTTCACCCTGCTACTCTATCTTTGCCCTTTCTACTCCTCCAACTGTTCCCAGTGGCGTTTCCGCCACTTACTCGATATGGACTCGTCTGGTCGTTTTTCTTACTCGGTAATTCTCCCATGGCTATTCCAGTCATCAAAAAGCAGCCGAAAACATTCAAAAGCAGGTTTATGCTCACTTCACCTCTGGAGTCCGACTCCAATCATATTTTTGGGTTTAGGTGTTTATGCTTTCTTTGCTTTTCTTGCTCTTTTCTCTCTTTTCTCTAGGCACCCTTCCATCCAACACTGAGGATATCTCAGCTGACAGGGTCTTGAACTTTCGAGGTCCATACTCTATTCGCAGCCCGGTTAGTTGTATTTAATATAATATGTTACTTTTTGTACGTCGGTCTAGACTCTATTCGTGGAAGCGTTGCCTAGTATTTCGTATGCCGCCATCATTCCCAAATTGCAGAGAGATGGTGATCGATAACGACGACAACGACTGACAAACGCCCGATGACAGCGTAAGGAGGTGACAGAGCTGAAGCTGCTGATGAGAAATAGAGAGTGTGTAGCGAGATCCGGGTGATTGTAGTTATAATATACAAGATAAACTGATAAATAACAATGCCACCCGCTGCGGCGTTGACAGACGACAGGCGACAGACGTCAGGCAGATAGTCAGCAGATGGACAGCAGACAGACAGAAGACGGCAGACTGCATTCGACAGATAGACATAGAAGACACAAATTAGACGACATCCACAGTAACGGACGGACGGACCTAATGCAGCGACGCCACGAGAACCGAGGCTGACAGACAACAGCAGGTTAAAGCCTCAGCCACAGAGTAGAGAAAGAATTCTACCGAGTCTTTTTGTATTACTTCTATTTAATAATTTGTCCAGGCTCGCTTAGCTGGCGGGCGGGCTTTCCCTTCCACAAGTATAAAGTATAAAGTATATTCAAAGTCCTTTGCCGTCAGGGAAGACGTAAGAAAAATGACTGGCTGACAATGGCCAAGTACAGTACTGACGACTACTGCAACTACCGGATGGCACCGACCACACGGAGAAACGAGAACAAGTACCACCCGAGACTGCTAATCCAAAAGAACACAACGATAAAAACGGAATAAAGGCTACTACGCCACGAAAAGACTACTCAAAACGGCTTCATGATGCGCTGCGGACTGTCACGTGCAACCGCTTGTGAATATATGTCGACAACTCGCATTGATATAATCAAAAACTTAAATCATCAATATTGCAAAGTGCTATTGAGCCCATGCCCGCTTAGCCGACACAGGGTTCAGCTTTAATATGGGGTAGTAATGGTCGAGAGGCGGCTATCCTGGTCTTTGACTTTGAAGTCTGCGAATAAAGCTGCTCTTGTCTTGAGCTTATGCACTCTATTACCTTATCACTCTAATTTAAGTCTGATAATGCCAAGTAATATAGTAATAGACGCTTGGTCCGAAGTAGTCAAATGTATTTTGTGTATCTGTAAATGACATTGATGTTGATGTTGGTGTAGATGTAGACAGGATTGCACATAGATTGGAATATGCTTGAGAACGAGATACTGAGAGAATATGAGAACGAGAATGAAAACGAGATTGAGAATAGGGAAATAAGGAAATAGGGAAATATGGAAATAAGGGAATAAGAGGTAGGACTTCTCCTGCACCGACAAACGCATACGTATGCATCGATACTGACTGCATCGACGCCGGACATTGACTCTTGGCATTGTTTGTGCATATCCAACGGGTGTCATGTTTGTAGTGCGGAAATCTATAAACAATTGCTTTTTTAGATCGACTATCAACTGGTTGAGTTTGTAAAGATACGAACCAGTGATCAAGGGCGGCCGCCAGACCGCCAGCCTGGTCGTACAGTAAGTAAGGGCTACGTAATGCGTTATATTCCAGAGATGGAGCAGAGCTATAAAGAAGCTGATCAGCTTAAGCCAACGCCATTAGTCTGGTTCAATGTTCTATCTTTCTGTAATTATTCTGTGATATCTCTGTGATCTCTCTGGGGTGTCCCTCAGACTCTAGGCTTAACGCAGCTCCAAGGCGTATCGATCCGAGATAGATTCGCAGATATTGGGAAGACTGCGGGTTGTCAAAACCCATAACAGCAAATAGAAAGCAGCAAGTGAATTTTATTAAAGAAATAAATTCAAGACGTTGCACGGCGGTCTGGGATGTCCGTCGGTGAGCAGAGACAAAAAGGGTGTGTGGTGGCGCCGGAGGATGGCCTAGTTACGTGTATGCTGTCTTGTATGTTGTCTTGTGTTTTGTCTTGTCTTCTGTCTTGTCTCTGTTTTGTCTCCTACCGTATGTCTTCCCAGAAAACGGGTTATGGCACTTTGTTCAACTACCAGACAGACGAGACAATACAGATACTGCTTAAACAAACTCAGCCTTGGTCAGAGCAGTCTGGACACAGATGCCTCTCCTCTCTGATTTTCTTCTGTTCCTTTTATTCTGCTCCTTTCCCTTTCCTCTTTTCCTTCCCTCTTAACTCCTTTATTTCTTTGCCTCTAAATCTCACGCTGCAAACCTCAAACAATATCCCGTCTTACTGCCTGGTCTCACTATCCACTCCCACGGTCGCCCAAGCATGTAAGATTCTTGTATGCCGATGCAGATTTCGGTGTTTCCCAACCGATGCACAGGCCGCGTTGACTCTGGTCTTTTTTTATTTTATTTTATTTTATTTTTAAATCTTTCATTATTTTTCAAGATATGGGTGTCCTTGTGCCCATCCTCCCATCTACGCAGAGAATGAGCCGCAGTGGTCTTACGTATCCTACTCAGTGAGACCTGCTCGATTGGCATTTGATTATCAACTCCGCAGACCAGTGCCCTCCCCAGATCTGCGGTTATCAGGCCATAATAGCCAAGACCATTGTAGTAACGTCATCGACCAAGTTGATTCATGCTTGACACACGGACCTATGCATTTTTATCTCTTTGATTATTATTTGTTTGTATCTATTATTCGTACCTCTACAAGACCTCTACCCAGCAATCGCTACCGCCCTTTACAATGTAAAAATAGCCCGTACCGTGTCCTTCGAGGCATGCTCTGATCATACCGTACCTTTCTTTCATGTCTATCTCTGTTCCAACCATTCTAAAATAAGACTACGGGCTACTCACCCATGTGCATAAATCATAAATCATAAATCAACCGCATGTGCATGTATGCTACATCCGGGCGCTTATATCGACACTCGAGGCAAAAGGTGATCTGTCGCTGTACTCTTGTTCGATTTTAATATAGGCTTGATACTAGACAGTAATATACTCGCAAAAAAACGCTGCCATCTGTGTCATTTCTTTTATGGATTGCAAATCTCTGTGGCCAATCTCACGATATTATATAATCAACTATTTTCATCCAATTCGAATGCGAGATTCTAAAGAAATCAAAGATGTTATTAGATCATGATAGACACCTTCTGCAACTGTCTCGCAGTGTCTTACTATCTTATTTGCACCATGTGCCGGGCACAATAATTGTGTCTTTATGTCTGTGTGTCTTTGTGCCTGTGTCAGGGTCTGTGTCTGTGTCTCTCGTAGGATTTTGTGTTGTTGTGCTTAGCTGTGGTCTCAAGCCCGGCAATACTTTGTATTGTCCATATCAGAGAGTATTATACCACTCGTTCATAAAACACATCCTTGCAATAGTAAAATATCCATTACTTCATAATGGACCGCCTACTACCTCTTTCAGTCATCATGAGACGGCTAAAACCAAAAGTGTCGTGGGCTTTTCCTTTTGCAGACAAATAGTCCTACTCGTCCCGTTCCTTTCAGGCCTGTCAGACAGCCAAACTCGATCAAACTCTCTTGACTCACGACTTTAAAGTTTGGTCGGGGTCTTGTTTGAGGATCTTCAACCAGCCCCAACTACAAACCCCTTGTATCTTATTTTCCTGAATATCAACAGGGCCAAGGTCGATCAGGGACCGATCCTAGTCTGTCATGGATTGTGATAATATTGATATTGTTGATAATGTTGATAATGTAAAAAGTGAGTTACTATTGTACTTGGACACATCTTGTCACCTCCATTTCTCAATATGCCCCTTATAAATCCCCAGAACCACGGCCGCGAAAGCATGGTTTCATCCAACCCAATCGCACTGCTGCAACCCTGAATCTATATGTAGAATTGTCTTTTGATCTCGTCTTTGATCTCTCTTTTTATGGGTTGTTTATGTAAACTTATGCCAATTGTATAAGTATGCCAATAATCTTATCATCTCGCATCTATTTCCACATCTCACAAACCACCGTTATCTGTGGTGCATCTTACAATTGGAAACCCATCAGCTACGAATTTCCAGTCTATATTCTTTAGTCTTTATTTATTATTTCCTTATTATTTCTTTAGTATTTCTTTATATTATTCTCTACTGCATGGACTCGTCTTGAAACTAACCCGCAAAATCAATATCATTGATATTAAGGACGTGCTTAGAGGTTTAGGATCTTGACCTGTTAAACTAGCAATCCCTTGCGGAACAAGGCGAGACATGTGCCAGATCTGCCTTTAGAACAAGAGGAGGAGAAGTGAAAGGAGACTAACACTGAGTATTACACTACTACTCGCACACATGGCTATCACCAGAAATGGAAGCATCCACTCCGAATCGAGTCGAGCTGAACACATCTCAAACATATAGACCATTTATAGTTAGCGCCCACACAATGTGCCCCAGTCTGGTGTGCTTTACTGAGTAAAGGCCCAGTGTGTCTAGTAAGTCCACCAATACGGAGTAGCGACGAGACTATGAGGACCTCTAGTCCCGTTGACGCAAGGATGTCTGGAACCAAAACGGCAGCGGACAAGGTCCCGCATGCCCCTTCATCTTGTGTACAAGCACTTCCTTGAGTTCCTTTTGTCATCACGCCCGTCTTTTTATCTTTTTATCTTTTTATCTTGTTATTTCAGACGTCCTTTTCTCGTTTTCCTGTCGTCCTTTTCCAGTCCCGTCCTTTGTCCACACATCTAATATTGACTTGTATTGAATTCCCACTTTGTTTGATTTATTTGATTTAGTACAAATATATTATGTATAGCTGATAGTAGGGCTTGAGCAAAGTTGTGCTTCTTCTGCTTCTTCTTCTTCGTCTGCTTACCCACGAGTTCATCTCTACCTCTATCGTAACCATCCATCGTGAGCTAATGTGCGTCTTTTCTTTTGCAAGTCGACAACTTGCCTCTCTTCATCACGGCGATTTAGGGTGTTCACTTGCGTTCTTTACTTCTCTGCCATGAAACCATATCACAGATGAAGGAGGACCGTCGGCAGTAGTTTGTTTGATTATACTGTTTGATTATACTGTTTGGTCATGTACTGTTTGAAAATATACTATTGGAAATGTACTATTGAAAATGTACCATTGAAAATGTACTGTCTATTATTGATCATTTAACATGTGCATGTCAATCCTCGACAACAGACCTCTGCCGCAATACGCGGACACGGCGTCTGAGCATTGCTTGCAGCCAATGCCGCGGGACGTGCTCTGCAGATGTCTGTGTCTGATTGTCTCGATTCATAATTTGCATAATATAATAGCTGTATATTCAAGAGCTACTCGCTCTCAACCGCCTTGCTACCGTTCGTCTACCGCCTGTCTACCGTCGTTAGACGCGGTGGTAGCTAACAGCCGCACTGGACACCCTCTCCTTCTATCACTCATATATGTATGTTATGCTGCATGCTGTGCACGTATGGCACGGTCTTGTACTTTAAAGTCATTAATTATCAATTATACAACTCTACCCTGTCCACTTACACGCCCCAGCTTCACGCCCTTTCTCTTTCTTTCATTGCGTCTGTCCTGTCCTCTGCCAGTCTTTGATTCTGCTCCCTATTTCCCTCTGCCGACAACAGACCACTTGCTAGGTTTATCTTTTATTGTCATCTTTGAATGATCAATAGCAGATAAATAGATTGCATCTACAATGTCTGCAACATCCATCATCCATCATCATCCTAAACCCTGTCAAGTACAAGCCCACCTCGGAATACACCTCGAGCAATGCTTGTTCTTACATCCTTCCCCTTCTTACTACATACAAAATACACATCATACACCCACTACGGAGTACATCACATCTACAGCTCAGACTGCAACTGACTACTGACTACTGACTACTAACACCCCTCTCCTTTCTTTCCATCTCCCTGTCCCTCCCCACAACAGTTCGAAACTAGCCTTGTCTCCCGATCGCGTGGGAATCGAGGTAAAATATTTTGGGGTTATTAATTAAATTTAAATAGTTTCTGTAAGGAGTATTAAAGCGAATAGAATATTCAAAAGTATCAAGCGTATAATACTACCACAGCTGCATATTTCTGTACATACCATAGCCTGTCTCCTTGCATGCGACGTATCCTCGGTCCCTGATTTGATTTATTTTTGATTTATTTTTTCATTTCTTTTCCGTACAACTCTTTTCTTTTTCTTTTAGTCCTTCTAATGTACTTTGGATAACTGATTCCTTTTGCATTTCCTTTCTATTTCCAGTTTTCCTCTCTTCCCTTTCTTCCTTTCCTCCTCTTGATCCAGCTGGCCGGCAAGTCACTCATTGTCTATCTTCTGCCTCGCCAGATGAATTGGACTCTCTTCTAGTCTCTTTGAATATCTAAAGTCTCCATCTCGTCTCCATCTCGTCTCAGTCTCGTGCCCTACTCACATTCACATCGGCACCTGTCAAAACCTCCCCACCGTCACCGTCACCACCCCGGCTTTTTGGTGGTCTGTCCACTACGGACTGCCTACTATGGTACCCGTCCATCTGGCTTGATCCTTGACCTGCCCATCAGCTTCAGCCAGACCCGATCAGCTCCATCATCCGTCAGCTCGGCTCGGCCTCTCCGTTTATCTGCATCTCATCTCCATTGTGCATCTTCATCTGCATCTGTGCCCGCATTCCTCGTCACGCTGTCAACTCAACAAACTGCTTTCTTTTTCTTTTTTTCTTCCTTTTTTTTCTCTCCTTTCTTTTCCTTTTTTTTTTTCCTTTCTTCTTCTTCTTTTTTATACAGAGACTACCCCACCCCTGGCGTTAGACACTAGACTTATCCCCAGCTCTTTCTAGTCTCTTCGTCCTTTTCCACCTTGTAGCGTCCGTCTGTAACAGGCTGAACCGAAGAGAAAAATAACATAATACAAGGTAAAGAACGAAGCAGTATGAAAAAGGACCGCTAGTAGTAGCAACGGCAACACAAGACGATATCCAAAAGGGAAAGAGGAGGCGCGGCTTGTAAGGACGTTGTGAAGAGGAAAGAGGCAACAACAACAGCCTAGACCCCCAAAACAGTTTGACAACTCGACAGCACGACAGAACGACAGAACGACAACTGACCGAGGCTGCCAGCCTCCTGGATTCCTTCTTCTTCTTTTTTTTTTTGTTGCATCCCCCATTCGTTCCTCTGATCTTCTTTTTGATTTCTTTTTACTCTTTCTCACTCTCTCTCTTACTCGAGACCTCCAACTCACATCCATCTCACCTCTACCTCGACAAGCTTTGCCATTGTTTCATCCCTCGACAAGCTCGGCTCAAGCACCTCAACTATCCCATCTTGACAGTCCTTAATATCACTCATCTCATCTCGCTTCTCTCTTCTCTCTTCTCCCTCATATCATCTTTTTTTCTCTCTGTCCTCTTTGCTACTCGCCAATCGACCCCGATGAATAGCTGATCTTGACCTGGAGACTCCGTCTCGACCATTGCCCGCTTCGGCTGCGGCCGTCCAACAATCCGTTCAAGGTAGGTACGACATACTTGAACTCTCAGACTTCATATCCCAGCTCCAGCTTCATGCCGTCGTGATTCGCCCAGTCTTGTAGTCTGGTCTCCCAGTCTTGTCTTCCAGTCTTGTCTCTCCCTCACCTTCCTCTTCTGTCTTCCTCTACTCTGTACCTCTCCTCCATCCTGACCGCCTCCACCACCACCACCAGACCACAAGCCATCCACGTCCTTCTTCTTTGCCTTCTTGTTTTTGTTTTCCACTCGTCAACGATTCAAGTCGTCTTGCCCCTCTGTTTCGGTGTTGTCTGGTTCGGCCTTCTCCTGCCTATTGTTCATGTATGTCTCTCGTCTCTTCAAGGCTTTGCCCTCCTTGGCCTCCTTGTCCGCTTATCCTTCTCCCACTCGAAAGAAAATACACGCTGTTATTGCTTGTATTCCTTCATCCTTTGCTTTTGATTCTGTTGGCTTTGCTTTTTGATTTCCTTGATTTCCTTGATTCATTTTGATTCCTTTTGATTTGTTCTGGTCCATTTTGAAATTTTCATGTCTTTATTTTCCGTCTTTGTTTTCCGTCTGCTTCCCACGCTCACCCATCAACCAGAACACTTTACACGCCTTTTCTCAACTCACCCCCCTTCGCAACCCATTGCCCCCCCTCTAGTTTGTCATCGTCTCAGCGCCAAACACTCTCGTGCCCACCACGACGCTCATTTGTCACTTTTCTTCCGATGCGCACAACAAGTACACAAATATTCATATTCCCCAGACATTAAAAGATCCCAAAGATCCTAGAATATCCCCGAGTTTTTAATAGACCATAAAGATGCTCACCACCAAGCAGACACTTCTCCTCGGTCACCAGTCTGTCAATGACATTCCCAGTTTCCATAATTGTCACCCTTCACCGCCCTTGACGTTTTGGGATTTACCAGGTCAGCTAGCAGGTCAGCTAGCAGGTCGGCCAGGTCAGCAAATGTCGGCGCCTCATCGTGGCTTGCCTCCGCCGGCGGCCATGACACTGGCTCAACCTCCACCACCAGGCCCAACGCAAACCTCTCCTCAGCACCAGCATCTCCAACTCCAGCAGCAACAACAATTGCAACAGCAACAACAACAGCAGCAGCAGCAGCATCAGCAGGCCCAACAGATTCAGCAAAGTCAACAACTTCAACAATCAGCATCACAGCTTCCACCACCACCGCCATGGCAACCACACGGGCCCGACGATACAATGCGTGCATGGCTACTTGCCAAGACAGAGGAAGAGAAACGCCGAGCTGAAGAAGAGCGTACTCGCCAGGAAACCCTTCGTCTCGAACAACGACGCACCGAGCATGAAATGCTACGCACATCTATTGCAGGCGGGATTCCCCCGCCCATGGTGCCCTTTATCTTTGCGAATATGGCCGGGGGAAGCATGCCCCAGGCCGCTCTCGACTGGGGACAACATGTCATGTTTTCTCATGGACCGCCGTCATCTCACGCTCCCCAGCAAACACACCAGCCGCCGCCACAGCAGCAGCAACTACTTCCGGCATCAGGCGGAATGCACCACCCATCACAAGATCCTCAACGCCTAGATCCTCATGCACAATCGCATCCTCAACGGCAGCCACAGCAGCAACAACAGCCACACCCATTATCTCCACCACCGCCACCGCCGCCGCAACCACTGCCTCCACAACAACGTCAATCTCAGCCACAGCAACCGTACGGCCCCGTGCCCTATGGGGGCGGCAGTCGAGAAGGAAGGGAATTTGAAAATGCAGGCCCGGGACACGTCCCGTCACAGCTACAGCCCCAGCCGGGGGTCTTTCTATCGCCGAACCCGGCATCCCCAGTGCACCGCCGAAACACTATCTCTGGCGGCAGTCGGCAAGGGATGGCCGGTCCGGGAAGCGGTGGAGTAGGTGGGAACTTGCCGACACTAAACACCAACGTCTCGCATGGCACCTTTGGACAGCAGCAACTTGATATAAATACATCTGCCTCAACGCCCATTTTCTTTCATCATTGGCAGCCTCCTAGTCAAGGGGGAGGGGGTAGCGGAGGTGGTGGCTCTGGCGGCGGTGCAGGTGGGAGCAGTGCCGGTGGCAGCCATCCTCCGGCCGGGACAATAAGTGTGTATAAACCAATGACCCATCGTCATATTAGCAGTGAAAAGTCTTGAAACTAAATTTTAGCAGTTAGCGAGTCACCCAAGAAACGCAAGGCTACTGGCCCTCAACCTGCTGCACCACCCCCCGGCTCTCAGCAACGATATCGGTCTCCGTCATTCTCCCACAGCTCCGGGCAAATATCGCAAGTACCACATTCACACCCACCACAAAGCCGACGTCGCGGACACGCCCGGCAACGAAGCGATATGTCAGGATATAGAGCGCCTGGACGCGGTGCGCATGGTCACGGACAGGGACATGGACATGGTGGTGGTGGAGGTGTAGGAGGCTACCAAAGAGGCGATTCTCCGGTGCCGTTTTTGTCAGCACCCACATCTGCTACCGGCTCGCTGCGGGAGGGCGATGAGGGAGGTGGGCATCGTGCGCAGCCCCAGCAACAGTTGCAACAACAACAGCAGCAGCAGCAGCAGCCCCGGAGCGGAGGAGGTCATACAGTTTCGTCGCTCCTGTCCTCAGACTCGCCATCGTCCAGTGCACAGTACGGCCAAGGGCATCGAGAGCAAAGAGAACATCGAGAGCCGGATCGCGGAGCCCGCAGCAGCAGCGAGCGGCATCGTTCACCACACCGCAGAGGCGACGAGGGCGGTAACGATGAATAAAAGGTCAAAGAGTCATAGCGGGACGGCAAAGCGACCGAACGACTTTTGAACGCGTTGGGCGGTAGATTGCTTGGCTGTACCGTATTTTCCCAAGAATGGGTCGCATGACTGAACCAAACAATCATGCAACCGAGAAAGCTAGAAAGCTAGAAAGCTAGAAAGCTAGAAAGCTAGAAAGCTAGAAAGCTGGAAAGCTGGAAAGCTGGAAAGACAATGGCAGTCGCTGTAACGACGGAGTGAGAACCAACTGCTCGCTAGTTGTTTTGCCCAAGTACAGATGTGTTCAGACCTTGTCTCGAGTACTGAAATTACAAAGTTCCGAGATTCCGATTTTCTGATTATAACGCTGACTCAGACGAATGTTTACGGCCGTTGCGCGTCCAGGCCCAGATCCAATATCACGATCGACATAAAAGGGGGTCCGTCAAAATAAAAATTCCGCCACCAGATCACCACAGACCACCTGGCAGTTATGCTTAAACACGACAAAGGCTTTTGTTCAAAGTCACTATGCCGATTTCATTCGAGTTGATGTTTTATTTCGTCATTGTTAATCTTAATATAACCTTATAAGAGAAGTGACGTTTTTCTTCCCTTTTCTTATTCTTCTCTTCTTCTCTTCTTCTCTAATCCTCTTTGCCTCGCCTCGCCTCTACCTTCTCTTCACCTTCTCTTCAACATCTATTTTTTTTTGACTGGCTATATTCTTCTGGGTTTAATTTCCTATTAATACCACTTACACTTCCCTTCGTCTGTACAATGCTTTTTTTAGTTATGGTTTCTAGCTTATCTTTCGTTCTTGTATCTGTATTTGTACACATAGTTTCTTAGCTTTTGTTCTATTCTATTATTTTTGTATCTTCTCTTCTTTTGCACATCTTACTTCTTCCCTTCTTCTTTTATACTTCTGTTTTCTTTTCTTTTCTCCTCTGTTGGTTATTGCCAAGAGGCCTGGAGTGCAGCGAGCAGTATCCCACTCCGAATGCTGCTTTAATTTCTCTTTCAACTATACTACTTTTTTTTTTCCGGGCTTATCCATTGGAAATGGGGGTTGGAAAATACAATATAAACGCACCGGTATATGGGACAGATGCATCGTTCAAACGACTATTTTAAAACTACAAAATATAATCATTTTTAGTATAGCAATCATTCTCTGGCAGTTTCTCTTTTGTTTTCTGCCAATAGGTTACTGTTTGCACGAGAAGTTGACGATGCTATCGTAGCTGCAGTGCTCGGATGTGTAGAATCTGACTACCAAACTACCATAGACTAGACGCCCCGGAGCTCCCGTTAATTTAGACGGGCAATAACTATAAAGTGTGGCATCAATATACTTTAGTCACGAATATGAAGAGTAGTTGAAGATGATTGATGATATTGATTGATGAGAAAGCTGGAGCGCCAAGCATGATCGAGTTCATAGAGTCACTCGTGAAGACTTTAGTAGATAATTTATTAAAAAAAAAAGCATAGAGCTGTAGTAAAAGTAAATTAGGTTTGAGGGTATCGTGAGGATAATCTTGGCTATAGGCAGAAAGAAAGCAAAAGTAAACAGAAGACCTGAAAAGACGATTAAAGAGTGTGTAGAATGACGGAGCGACAAGAATATTAAAGTAACATGATAACGAAAGAACAAGATCAATAGCAAAAGAGCTCGACATCAGTCATGGAGGAATAAAAGGAGAGCAGAACGAAAAGAAAAAAACCCGAAAAACGAAAAACAAAAAGAATTAAGGCAGCATGGCATCACTTCATCCGCTGGTGACGCTTCCACTCGGCGTGGACAACTTTCATCAACAGGTTCTCGTCTTTAATGGGAACCCACGATGTCACTGCCTTCATGGCATTCTCAAAGTCGGCATCGTGCAGCACCTCTTGCAGGCCATCAATCAGAGCCGTGCTGGCGGCGTGCAGCACGGCCAGGTTGGCTTTGCTGGCAAGTGGTTTTGGGGCATTGGCAGTGATCATGGCAGTGGCAGAAAGGTGCTCTGTATTTTTAGCTGCCTTGGGATCGGCAGTCGCAGGCCGAGCCGTGGCAGGCCGGGCAGTCGCCGGCCGAGCAGTCAGTGGACGCTTTAGACTGGATAACGCAGTGGACGACGTGGAGGCGGAGGAAGCGAGAGGACCAACCTCCATCTCGCCGTCGCCCAACAGCATAAACACATCCCAGATTCGCAGCTGCGCGGCAAAAGGCACCGACAGGTTGAACAGCGTCAGGTACCAGCGCGTGGCATACGTCGTCGGGTCGATGTTGAGCAGCGACAGCTTTTGCGCTATGCGCGGGCTGTTGCGTGCCAGCCACTTTTGCTCAAACTCGCCCAGCGCCTCCATGAGCCCGCCGAATCCAGGCTCGTATAGCCGCTCGAGGCCGCGCAGATGAAACAGACGCACGAGCATGACAAAACAGCGCTCCTCGTCGTAGTAGCACAGCAGAGTTGCAGCGAGCGCGGCCATGCCCTGGACGTAGCCTGTTTCGGGAAAATAGAGAGATAGCGAGTGCAGCACGCGGAAGAGCAGGCGCTGGCCGCCACGGTAGCGTTTGCGGAACATGACGTGGCCGTTGACTGTGCGCGGCACGTCGAGGTCGATCTGCACATCATCGGGTGAAGCTGTCTCTTGGAGGCGGTAAAACGCAGCAATGATTTGCTCTTCTGTCTCGCCGCCATCCGGCTTGGGCGGTTTGGGCGGTTTGGGCGGCTTTTGTTCAGTTTCCACAGCCTCCTTGTCTTTGCAAAAAGCAGATGGCAAGGGTGGGACTGGCGGCAGTCGCTGTGCGCGGCGGTGTTGAGCACTAGATGCCAGGAACGAATACCAGGCCGGGGCCCGCCACCGATCCGGGATACCTTTCCAAGTGCGTTCGACCAGCTTAGGATGCTGCAGGTCAAACTCAAAGTCCATGCCGCTGCCGTCAGAAATGTAAGTAGAGGCGGTAGCGTCACCATCGGCAGTGCCACGCGGAATAACCTTGGCCATGCGCCGCCACTTTTCTGCGCGCGCCCACTCCTTGCGCTTGACCAGCTCGGCCAACCGCTCGGCATCTTCGTCTTCTGCGATATCGCCGAGGCCGGGCTCCATGGTCAGCATTTCACCAGCCTCGTCGATCCATTTGCGGTCTTTGTTATGGGGCAGCTGATTGGCAGCTGCACGAAGAGACGATCGTGCTGCTGCCGCCGCAGTCGCAGTCGTGGATGTTGTGCGGCTCGTATACATGGACCGAGTCGAACTTTTAGTTTTGCGTGATGGGTGGCGGCGGCTAAAGTGACGGCCAGTACCGGAGGACAGACCAGTACGGGCTCTTGTGGCCCCTGCCGAGCCCGGTGCATTATTCACGTCGTCGTCATTGCCGCCGCCAGCGGTGGTCAGGTTTGACATGGACGATGCTGAAGTCAGAGGGCGTGGTTTGGCGCGGATGAAACCGTAGCGGTCAACATCGGCAACATCAACATCTTCCCAATCCTCAAGGCCGCCAGCAAGCTCAAAGGTTTCCTTCTTGGACGGCGTACTCGCCGCAGAGGACGAAGCTGCGGCGACGGTCGTAGAGGCAGAAGGTGTAACGGGCAGGCGAGGGGAGGCAGGGTTGGATGTCGGCTGGGGTGTTACTAGCGAAAGTGAGGATTCGGTTCCTGACAAGATGATACCTGTTGAAGTTGTCGCAATCGAGGTTGCGGAGATGATGGACAGTCTAGCGAGGTTGGGAGTGTTTGTCGCGATGGATAGTGATGAGATGTTCCTGTGGAGAGTAGAGGTAGGGTTTGTAGAGATTGCAGGGTTCGCGAGGGTCGTAGCGGTCGTAGGA
Source organism: Ophiostoma ulmi (assembly GCA_029298715.1). Taxonomy (NCBI): domain Eukaryota; kingdom Fungi; phylum Ascomycota; class Sordariomycetes; order Ophiostomatales; family Ophiostomataceae; genus Ophiostoma; species Ophiostoma ulmi. Next base: position 1,868,151 of record JANSLN010000001.1, on the reverse strand, counting down.
CTGGTAGAAGCGATTGGAGATGAACTGTTTCTATAGCAAGAGAATAGAGTTCACAATGCGCACATGGACGTTTGACGGCCCACGACAGCATTGGAGAAAGCAACCGGCAGTCAGTAGGCGCCCGTCTTGACAAGTAGTGGAGTCGGCAAGGGAGAACCATACACGGCAGAGGTAGAGGAGGTAGAGGTGAGACCAGTGGCATGAGGGGACTCGACGGCAATGGATGGCGGGCGGCCGTCCTCCCATTGGAGACCGCGCGCACCGCCATCGCCAGACATGGCATAGAGAGAGCGCACCTGGAACGACTCGCGCTCAACAGCTGGTGCAAGCCGGAGGTGGTTGTCCGCAGCTTCTGAAGCCTCGGCGGCCTGGTCCTTGTCAAAAGAGGCCATGGCAGAGGCGACGTCGGCAGCGCGCTTGCCGCCAAACATTAAGCTTCCACGTTTCGAAAAGGTCAATGACTCGAACAAGTCATCCTCGATCAAGCTCTCGGTTGGAATGGCGGTGTTGATGAGGGGCGCGTCGATGGTTGTTTCGTCGTTTGCCTTTGCTTTACCGTCGATTGTCTTCTTCTGGCGCGAGTCGGACATGGACAAGACGCGGAAGAAGAAATGGGACGAAGGAGGTGAGAAGTCTTGTTGTTGCAGGGGTTGCAAGGCCTGCTGGGTCTGCTGGGTCTGCTGCTGCTTCTGCTGGAGCTCTGACGAGGAAGATGGAGGGCGCGATGGAGACAGGGTGAGGGAAGACAAGTGGGCAGAAAGATGGGATGCGGGCCGATTGGAGCTACACGAGGTAGGGCGAGAGGTATTGAAGGTGGAGATGTAGACAGGAGTGGAAGGAGTATCAGGGACAGCAGTAGCAGCAGTAGACGTGGAGGACAGCGACAAGGTAATGGACGAAGCCGAAAAAGGGCGCGTCAAGGTTGTGTTTGTAGTGTTGTTTGTCTTGGGCGCGGGCGCGTGTTCAGAGGAGTGGGAGTGGGAGTGGGAGTGGGAGAGCGGCGACGCTAGGATCGGCGACCAAGACGCACTGGGCTTGGTTGGCTGATTGGGCTCCACTGTGCAAGGCAAGGGGACACTAGGCGAATTTTGGCCAAAGGCGGTGCTAGCCGGCAGATACGATCCCGGCCGAGACGTAACACCCAATGGGGAAGGAGCGCCAGTGAGAGCTGAGCCGCCAGCTGAAGCAGCTGAAGCAGCTGAAGCATCTGAGGCGGCAGTCTTCTTGCGCGACCGGAAAATAAACGCTTTGGGCAGACGCCAGGTTTTGTCTTTCTCGGTCTTTTCCGTCCTTTCGCGGGAATGCGGGACCGGTGCAGGCGCTGAAGAAGAGGCTGCAGGAGTAACGGCCGACATGGGGATGATCGAAGGCATACCCATAGGCTGGTCAACCTCCAGCTCATCAACATCGACAACGGATGTCGGAGTGAGCGGTAAAGCGGCAGCAATCTTCGAGGCGGGTCTCTTCTTGGAAGCAGTGCTCACCAGTGTAGGAACAGGCGGCGGAGGTCTCTGAGGTGGTGGGCCCGAAGGTGCAGGCAGCGCCTGAGAAAGGTTCATCTCAACAGTCTTGAGCGGGATCATCTGCTTCATGTGGCTGACAGAAGGGCGTTTGTAGCTGGTGCTTCTCTGAATTCTGGGACTCTTTGGGCTGGTAGAGGTCTTCTCGGCCAGGGACACGACAGAGCCGGAGGGCAAGCCAAGGCCAGAGTCACGCTTGGTCTGGGTTGCGCGGCTGTTACTAGCAACGGGTGCAATTGGCGGTGTCAAGGGCATCACGGAGATGGTGGCACGCTTGGCGGCACGGTCGACAGCGCGCTGGGCAGTAGCGGCAGCAGCTGCACGGCCAGCAGAAGAAGTAGAGGGAGAACGCACGACGGGTGTTGAAGCGGTCTCGCCACTTTCAACGACCTCGGCAGTCTCCTCCACAATAGGGCGGAATGCCGGAGCAGCAGAGCCACGCAGGGCCGGGTGCTGCTCAACTGGAGGAGCAGCGAGGCCGTTTGGACGAGGAATGACTAGAGGGTATCTTGGGGAGGTAGGGGTGGTGGGAGAAGTTGGCGAAGTAGGTAAGGCAAACATGGACGAGCCCAGGGTAGGCGACCGCGGGATGCGCGAGCCACGAGTTGAGATGGGGGAGAGTGGCGAGGGAGACGTGGGAGACGATAGAGGAGAACTGTCTGAGCAAGCCATGCAGCGCGAACGCGAAGAGACTGATGCCACAGTGGTGGCAGGCGACAGTCTAGAGGAAGAAGCAGAAGGCGAAGCAGAGAAAGAAGGTGCAAACGACCGTGAAGACCGTGAGCGGCCAATGCGGGATGTGTAGTGGTTGCTGTCGGTGCTGGAGCGGGTGCTGACGGAAGTGGCAGACTTGGCCGAGCTGACTGTGCTGACATTGCTGATGCTGCTGGCTACAGAGCTGGCGCTGCAGTTGCTCTTGCTGCGCTTGGCGGTTGTGACCATGATGGGTGGCTCGGCCTGGACGGCGTCTTCGTAGCGCAGCGAGACCATGTTGTTGGAGAGACGGGGAATTCTGGTAGAGGACTTGCTTTTGAGGGAGAAGGAGGAAGAAGAAGGCGAAGAGGGCATCGCCGAGCCAGCGCTGTTGAATGTTTGCAGAGCCATTTTGTGCGGTGTAAATGGTGTTTTACTGAGGATGCTGAAGATATTGGAGACCGGAGAAGGATCCAAGCCGTCGACGAGGCGAGAAGCTCAAACGAAGTCAACAAGGAGCAAGATGTGATTGTATATGTACAGAGTAGAAGTGAGCGTTGACGATGTGCCGACGATGCGTGAATGCGCAAGCTGTAGTCTGTTTGTTCTCTTGTTTGGTTGAATTAGAAGTGTATGACGCTCCTTTTTTATTTTGGTCGTTTTGATCGTCAAGTTGAGAGACAAAAGCTAAAGTGGTATTGACGTCTGGCGGTGTAAGTGGTGTTGAACGACGGGTATGGATGATTGGTGAGGTGGCTGGAATGCGGGAGGTGGTATTAAGAGAGGATGTGGGATAATAGGTAGAGTAGAGGTAGAGAATAGCTGATTGAGAATATGATGATAAGATGGTCGAGAATAATAATAATAATAATAATAATAGAAAAAGAAAAAGAAACAAGATCAAGAAATAAAAGATCAAGGTTAAGATGGGAGGTGGGCAACTATGAATAAAATACAATTAAGACAAGACGAACGGTCAGATCAGGAGTCAAGAGACTTGCTAGATAAGACCAAAAAAGACATAAATAAGATAAATCATGGTATAATAAGAGACACAAAGAAGAAGTGAAAAAGAAAAAGGAACAGAAAAAGGAAAAGAAAAAGGAAAACTTGTGCCACGACGAGAGACAACACAAACTGGGTAGAAAACCTGGGGCCTGTGCCGTTGACAAACCGAGGCCGAAATAGAGGATAGAGGATAGAGAATAGAAAGAGCCACAGCCAACAGAGAAAATACATTTTCTATTTAATTGAAAGATGTTTAATTGATTCTAAAGTGTATGTAGATGGAGGCCGAGAAAGGATGTCTTGCATGTCTTGCACAAAAGTGGATGTATTTTTAAGCTACAAATGATAGCAAGTATACTTGGTGGGTCTGAACTTAAAAGGAATCGTCTACCAAGAAAGAGACAAAAGAGCAGACAAAAAAGAAGAAAAATAAAAGAAGAAAAAAAAGAGGGAAAAAAAGAAAAGAAAAGAAAAAAGAAACAAAATGGTAAACAGGGGTCTCAAGCCGGAGTGTATCCTAGCGAACAAAGGGATGGATAGTGTCGTCCAGCTCATCAAGGGGGAGCGGTCACGACGAGTAGAAGAAGAGAGCATGCGAGTAATAGGGACGGAAAGAAGTGACAACAAGACATGTGGAGGTGACAAGCTGGCGCATGGTTGGGCAGCAAAAATGGGAAGGAGCCAGGGACCGGGATGTACCCGACAAGTACTCTGTATACATATATATGTAGGCACTCATGGCACTGAGTCAGCTACTATTCAGTATTCCGACTTTGCTTTCTGTTTGCCTTTTCTCTCGTTTGCTATCATTGCTTTTTGTTTGGCTATCCTGGGGATAGAGCAAGACCCTCACCACCTTTACCTCAAGCTGGGCCAGTGTCTCACTCTTAGCTTGCACCACTTTAGCTTGTAAATTAGACCTGAGAGATCGACCCAAGGGAGGGCAACTCGGGGAAGATGAAAGCAATAATATATGTATAATAATAATAATACTAAAATAACGACATTATTACCAATGTATGAGAGGTTTATGTTTTATGTTTAAATTTATGCGTGTGAGACGGCAAGTATAATACTCGTGGCGACAAACAGAGAAAGGGCGGAAGGGACAAAAGACAAAAGAATACGACGTTGTGAGTTTTCGCCGAATCGGGCAAGAACAGACAGCCAACAACATACACCTTCCCGCTCCCAACATGGTCTACTCCAGGACCAGCCGCCGTCTGAACTCTGCCATCTGTCATCTGCCATCTGACGTCTGCCGTCTATCAACAATCAACACGAATTTTTGTGTAATTCTTCCTGTTTCCTACTATCTGGTCTATCTAATAACCTGATTTCTTGATGTACGGGTCCTTGAGTATTCTTCCTGTAGCAGGTTATCACTTTGCTCTCGACAAAACAAGCCACAACAAGCAGCAAGGCCCGACTAGATACCCATGGCACATGGATACATGGATACATGGACACACAGACACATGGACACGGTTAGTTCTGGCCACTCACAGCTTGCCACCTTGTAAATGGAGCAGTGTGCTTGGGAGTAGATATAGGCAGAAGAGACAGAGAGTGTCGGTCAGCAGGGTCAGAGACAACAGACATGTTGGGCCCACAATTCTGCCAACAGATGGTATGAATGAGAGAAGGAAGGAGGGAAAGAGGGAAGGAGGCAGAAGACCGACCTCGGAAAAGACAAGGAGCAAGTGAGGCGTTGTGGCGTTCCTGCCTTTGTGTCTTACAGACTGTACCTTTTCTAAGCCTGTTTGAGCCAAATCCCGACCCTTGATTTCAGGCTTTAACAGCGTAGAAACTGGAGGCGTTGACTCACTCACAATATTCATACAAATTCATACAAATTCATACAAATTCATAGGGCTCAAGTCTTCTTACCCACAAATCACTTATATTTATCACAAACTGTTTACAATTTTTTATTTTTATTTTTGTCTTGCATTAACAGAAAATTCCTTTTTAAATTATCAGCGTTCAACATCCACCACAGCAAGCTTTTTACAGGGTTTCAGGGTTGTAGATATTTATGACTCTTTTTCTTGCTGTTTCCTCTAAAAACCGTGAAAGCAGAAAAATCTAAACAATAAAAGAGTCGCCAGGCTGTGCAAAGGTTTGCTAGTGTGCCCCTACAGTAGTACCCCATTCCCGCCCGCCCTCCTCAACCTAGCAAACGGGTCCATACGGGTCCATAATACAGGCGATTGTGGACACTCTTTCTGATTTCTATTACTTATCATTGGCTTCAATTACAGAAACAATGGGCCACTTAAACACCGACAACCTAGTCATTTACGTCGCAAAGTGCCCCCCAGTAGCACATCTCTGTCTGTGTGGTCTCTCAACCTCGCTCTTTGTCCTGAGTAGTGCGTTTTACGCATCCGGCCCCGTCATCCGCCTGACTTTCTTTTGCTTTTTATTTTAATTTTTATATATCTCTATTATTTCTCTCAATATCATTTTTTTTTTTAAAAAAAATGATAATAAATCTACTTGATCCTGTTCCTTACATGTCGGGTTATTACCTCCCCGGGGCCGTTCGGGAGCACAGCACACTGGTGATTGACTGGCTATTGACTGGGTAGAATTGATATTTGGATTTATTGCTCATTATTGCAGTTGTAATTAATCCGCTTCCCTTGCATGCAATATATCATTGTTTGCACGGCCATAACACAATACAAAATCAATCACACAAAGTGACAGGCTCGAGTTGCCGCGCTTCGCCTCTTGGACGTTCCTGGCATAGCTTCGACTAGTTCCCGGAGAACTCTCCATGTGCGCTCCCTCTTTTCTTTGATGCTGTCTTCTCTGTAAAAGTACTTCCGTATTATAGTGTTAATTATGTCACTTAACGTCGGTTCAGCTGATGCCGATGGCTTGGACAGAGTGTAGTCTGAGTACTGGGCAGGGAACCGCAACCGGGTTATATCTCTTCACTTTCTCTTTGTTTATTCTGTCCCCTCTCCAGTTTGCAATACGCATAGTACGTTTGCGGCCACTGCGGTGTCGGATTTACGAGGCAAAGTAAAGAGGCAAATTATCAGCAATAAATCAAGCAACGTGGACACTGAAACCAAGGCAAAAGGACGGCAAGCAACCGGCAACGACCAGCTCAGAGCCGAAGAAAAGGAACAGCAATCAGAGGTCGGGTGAGCACGGTCTAGATGATAGATAGTCGATGAGATAAAGAGTAAAATAGAGCTGATCATCGGCAGATGCACTCTACTTACTACTGCTGGGCTACTGCCGACTACTGCAAGGCACCGACTATCACAGGAAATGAGCACAAGCAAATGCAATGCAATACGAAATGCGCTGAAATAAGGAGCGGTCATGGTTGTTCTCTCATTATTTCACACAACCATCATATCTAAAGACGGCTGGCGGATGCCATCACAATTCCGAGGAACTTGGGGGCGCTGGTGTGAGACATGCATACTATGCCAGGCCAATGCAGGAACAAGATGGCGGCAGATGGTGGCAGACAGAGGCAGACAGAGGCTGGTTGGAGTAGAGCAGAAATAGGCAATCCAGATGTAAGACAGACAGCTGAAGTAGTGAAATGATGGAACGGAAAGAGAGAGAAAAAAATCTAAACAGGTTCCCTCTTCACAACTCTATGCAGGAACACGGAGAACATCTCGTAATCGTGTATTTTTCATGTAGTATAATCCGTGTGTTGCGTGTGTTGCATGCTTTCTTTGCTTCTTTTTGATTTCTCACTGCTATTCTAACGCGTGTTTTTTTTTGTTTCTTCTTCTCAGCCCCTACTAGACCCTTTCCCAGCCCAGCCCAGCCGAGCCAGCCCACTCCCACACACCCCCATCGAGGTTACATTCGCTATCCCTCCTGGTTGCTTTTTTTCAGCCTCTCCAACTATCAGAACAATTGTCAAAAATTGCCAATATGCCAATTGCAGTGTAACTACCGCACTGCCAATATGTGTCCTGTGAGACAGTCAAGGCATGGGCCATGATGTAGCGGCCTTTAGCATCGCATTGCACCATTTGGAATTGCCTCATTTCGCCTTTCAGCTCAGGTGTTTTTATATTCAGTTTTGCTAGGAATAACCGATATTTGGGATGCATCTGCAATCTAGACATACGATTGGAATGACTACTGGAGGTTGAGAGACATCAGCTCAAGCAACCACTTTATCATTGCAAATGTATGTCATGGCAAGCAAGACATGTATCTGTCATTTTCTGCAGAGAACTTTCTATCCAACAGACTCGATATGGTAGGGGTGAGTTGAGATGAGAGATGAGATCTGAAAGCTTAAGAGTTCAAGAGTAATCAAACATGCATAATGACGAGCATCACCATCTACATTTGTGTAAAGTAAAGAAACTGACGGGACTATCAACAATAAAGTGAAAGACATAGCACAGTCAATCTAGCACGTCTGCATAAATATTCGACCAATATGTCTCATATCGTGCTATTTGTAAATAGATAGATAGTGAGTAGACAGTATAGTAGACAGATACTATTACCTGTCACTTTATTTCCCTTGATCGCGTCGTCTCTCCACCTCTCACTATCGCTACTTAAATCGCACATCGCATCACTCACATAATACCCATGGATATTTCATCAACTAATGCATGTCTTATAGTGTCGATCTCGTATCTTCGGATAATTCATCTCGGCAAATGCAAATGCAAATGCAAATAAAATAAAATAAAATAGACGACACAGAGGTATAATAGAACAAGTATGATGATCCGGTGAGATCAGCTCGCTTCCAAAACACGTCGGACGGAAACCAGTAGGAATCACTGGGAATCAGTAAATCAGCCAGATCAGTAGATCGATCGGCCAAAACGAAAATATAAGATTCCGTCATGAGTGGTCGACGCCTGCAAGCCTTGGAGCTCTCCCCCGGCGTACAAGCTCGCTTCTTACTGCCGTTTGAATATCTTCGAATATCTTCCCCTTGTACCTGCATCGAGGACCAGCAATGAAACGAGCATAGATTCTCCCTTGCGACAAGCCACGCACATATGCATTCTCACGCTCTTCCACGCTCTTCCATGTATCATAGATCCCACGTTTTTGTAGATTTTTTCCCCCTCAAGCTTGCCTCCCTCGCCGCATCCTAGCCGCTTCCTTGCTTCCTGCTCGCATTCCACCCATCAAGTGGCGGTAATAGGAGACGGTGGACAAGAAAAGGCGTGTCCACACATGGTAGACATGGATGCCATCTCGTCAGCCTTGATGGCATGATGCATCTTGCCTTTTTTCAAGTTACCACCTCGATTGTCTACTCGTATACTCCCCAGCGGCGTTTATGGCTGGTAATGTCGCTACACCACTTTCCCATCTTGCATGCCTCAAAGAGGTTGGTAGAAGAATAGAACCAGAGAATAGAGAGACGTGGCAAGGGTCCAGGTGCTGGCATCACGTACTGAGTATAAACGCGGCTGAATGGGGGATGCACAAGGTGAGACCAGCAAAGCCCCAAGATGTTTTTAAATCTTCGTCAAGAGCACACGCCGTCATCCTCTCACCCTCTGTACACCGTGAGGCCTCTCCTGAGTGATATTCCCCGGCCACCTCTCCCTTTGAACACCATGCTGTTGCAGCGGTGAGTCGGTAAAGCTGCATAAGACTACAGCCTGTTCCAATCGTTTAGGAGACATGTCTCGCTATCAGATAGTGCAGAGCTGCACTGTACTTTTTGCATTGGTATGCGTCTCGCTGTGTGTCTCTGTCTCCCCGCCTCTTCTCCTGTCTATCCTGTTTCTCGAAACAACACTTGCTATCTTGGGGTTGGCATAGGCAAGGGAGGCTGAAAACACGTTTGAGAAGTTAGGCTTGTAGATAGAGGATAGCTTACTATCCAGATGGACATTTCTGCTGCCATCTGACGGTTATACGTGCTTGCTAGTCAAGCCAGCCTCTTCGCGGTCCGTAGTTGTGGGCTACCAATCTCATATAAGCATACACCGCGAAAGCTGCAACTACAAACCTCTCTTCCTGTAGTATCACCACGGGGGTCTACATTATGAATGGTATGCATTCTAGGTTTCTACGAAATATAATTACGTCAGCGGAAGTGTTGTGCAACTATAGGACTTGCAATTCGGAGTCAATGCTGATGACACTTTCTTCTATTATTTTGGGGTTCTGTAAAGTGAGATGTGCTTTTATTCTTCCTTTCAAATGATAATAGTTTTCACGGCGAGTCTTGTTATTTGCTGTTGATTTAGCTCGTGGCATAATTAGAATTTTATTATAGTCATGGCGAAACAGAAACAATAATGCACATCATACACTTTGACAACGCATGGTTGGCTTCGTAAGCAGACTGTAGTCCGGTGCTTTACTATAAAGGTAAATAAAAAACAATAAAAAAGACAAATGTCATCAAAGCGTAAAAACAAATAAACTCCAATATGTGATGTCCCTCCGTGTTCCATGCGACGTTGTTTTGCGCTGCATAGACGTGGGCATCCCGAATGCACAATATGTTTCCTTTCCTGTCGCCGCCGAGCTCAACGCCGAAGTAAAATGTGCAAAAATTACAGAAGAAAAAAAAAGGCAATATATGTGCAGTTCAAATAAAAATAAAAACTCATCTCCAATCGCCACATAGGGGTATCAGTCCACAGCATAGGCCTCAATAGCGAGAGAGAAAATGAAAATAAAGAAGAAATAGAAGAGACTTCAAGAATTGTGGGATCACACACCAGGCATTGGCTCTTTGCCTTTGACGCTGGCCGTCGACGCATTACTGACACCGGCTGTCCTCGCCGGCAGGGTCGATGCCGGCCATAGCGCTCCCACTGTCCGAGTTGTCTGTCACTGACACGCTCGCCTGTCTCTTGGGACTCTTCTTTTGGAGTACAGACGGTGTCGACTTTAGAGGTTGAGATGCCGATGCCGCTGCCGATGCCGCTGCCGCTGCCGCTGCAGGTGTGGATTCAAGTGCGGGTGCGGGCATTGGCACAGCTTCACTGCTGTTACGTGTCTTGATGAGCTTCTTTGGCTGCCGCTTTGTCGGCGCTTCTTGCACCTCTACTAGTGGTAGTGGCGGCTCCTGAGGTTGAGAAGTAGGTGGGATGGGAAGTGGCTGATGTTCTTGAGCTTGGAGTTGCCCATCTAGGTGGTCGGCTAGGCTTCTGCTGCTGCTGGAAGTCGATGTCGGAATCGGCGGTGTCGCGACCAACAGCTGCCGCCGCAGTGGGCTTCCGGCCCTGCTTGAACGGGTGGATCTGTCCGTATGGCTCACCCGACGAGCAAGAGGAAGACTAGAGCATGAATCAAAATAGGCCGATGGCTCTACAACCGGGCTAGTACGACTGGCTTTGCTGGCTTGGTTGGCTTGGCTGGCTGGACTCGGGGGGCTCAGAGGACTGAGAGGACTTTCCGGGCTAGCAGGGCTCAGAGGAGGGGGCACTGCCGCCGCTATTGTTGGGGGTGCCGCTTGTTGAATTGTGCCATAAATATACGCCTCTAGCTTACTCTTGAGCACTTCCGACTTGACTGGTTTGGCGAGGTAGTCGTTCATGCCCGCGGCGAGACACTTTTCGCGGTCGCCCTGGATAGCCGACGCGGTCATGGCAATCACAAGCACCTCGCGCACTTCCTGAATGGGATCCTTGCGGATGAGCTTGGTTGCCTCGTACCCGTCTAGCACTGGCATCTGCACGTCCATCAGTACAATGTGGTACGGCTTGCCCTCGCCTGCTTTTTCGCGCAGTGCCTCTACGGCCTTTTGTCCATTGTCATAGGCATCCACCGTCTTGTACCCCAGCCGCTGCACATATAGGATCGCGATCTTGCGGTTGATCGGGTTGTCCTCGGCAATGCACACGCGGATCTGGTCATGATCGACATTACTCAAGTCCATGTACGGGTTGGCCACGCCCGTATCGCCACTTGGATTCTGTGACGATGTATTGTGGTTCTGACTCTTGAGCGCCAGCGGGTGCGGTGGATGCGGAGGCTGTGACGACCGCGGGGCCGACGGCGAGATTGCAGAGTCACTACTGAAAGATGTCGCAATCGGGCTCGTGACTGTCTCGTCTAGCCCCGACGAGGATGCCGCGGTTGTTGTCATCGGACGTTCGCCAGCACCCTCGCCTCGGGCCTTATCGAACGTGACTGTAAACCATGCACGCGTCCCCACATTCTCAGTACTCTCCAAGTAGATCTTGCCCTTCATTATCGTCTCGATCAACGACTTGCAAATGCTGAGACCGAGGCCGCTGCCACCGTACTTGCGCGCTGTGCTCGCATCGGCCTGGCTAAAAGGCTGGAACAGCTTGGCGAGCTGCTCTGGAGGAATGCCAATGCCCGTATCTTCAACCCAAAACGTGAGTGTCACCGTTTGCTCTGTCTCCGACTCGACCCGGGCCCCCACAGTTATGGTTCCCCTCTCGGTAAACTTGATACTGTTTCCGATCAGGTTGCCAAGGACTTGGTGCAGCCGCACGGGGTCGCCGAGCACAAACAGGTCTGGTGGCAGGTTGATCTGCTTGATAATATCAACAACACCCTGCTTTGTCTTGTCTTGGTTCCGGTACGACGCCGCCCGCACAACCTCGGGCATCAGCTCCTTGGGGTTGAAAGCAGTAATGTACAGCTTCATCTTCTCAGCTTCCATCCGCGAGAAATCCAAAATGTCGTTGATCACAATCAGGAGGAGATCCGCAGACAGCCGAATAGCCTCAGCCATCTCTTGCTGCTCAGCCGTAAGGTTGCTGTCCCGCAGCAGCTCAGAGTTTCCAATCACACCGTTGAGGGGTGTCCGGAGCTCGTGCGATACGTTGGCCAAGAAAATAGATTTGGCCTTGGTGGCCTCTTCGGCGAGCTTGACATTGCGCTTGGCCTCTGCCTCTGCTGCTTCTGCGAGCTTGACGTTGCGCTTCGCTTCCTTCTCGGCCGCCTTGGCCTTGAGCTCGGCCTCGCGTGCCTGGTTCAGCGCGGTCTTCTGCATCGCCACCATGGAGTTATTTTCAGCCGACACCTTCTCAATCGCCTTCATCGACAAGGCGTTGGAGTAGCTGATGCCAATCTGGTTGACGAGAAGCTGCAGGACCGTCACGTTTCTATCAGTGAACGCGCCCGGAAGACCCTCAAGATACAAAACACCAAGTACGGGATTCGTCGCATGGCAGATGGGAATGGAAATGACCGACTTGCTGCGCGGGTTCTTCTGTGCCCAACACTCGCTCACGTTGCCGAACTGCTCATCGCTGATCAGGTCAGGCACAAACACAGGCTCTCTCACGCGCATGCTATAAAGAACGACATTGTCCGCCACAAGCGATGTGCCCTTGAGTAGAATGCCAGGCCGGTGAGCAACGGCTCCCTTCTCTGGCTCGCCACTGGCTGCGACACACCACTCATCAGTCGCCTCGTCCTGCACCACAATAGCACCTTGTGTTGCAGACCCGCCGCACGTGCGCAAAATAACATCGCACATAGTCTTGAGCAGGTGGTCGACGCGCAGCTCGGACGATATGATCTGTGATGACTGAAGAATGGCATGCAAGTCAATCATGTCTAGGGCTGGAAGACCGGCCGCTCCGGACGATTCCGTTTCGGCTTGCATCGCTCCACGCCACACGCCGATCCGCTCGCCCTTGATGTCCGCCATGGTGCTTTGGCGTCCCTCGCCCGTCATTACGTCCCTGGTGGGCTGCTCATTTTCGCCCTCCATGTGGTGATAGTGATTTGGTGGAGCATTGGCGGCAAAGTCGGTTTGGACAGCGGTATCCAGTGTCCGGAGGTTCTTGGTAGCGCTGCGGAGAAGCAAAGTATGCTCTTCTTCGACGCGGTTCGCCACACCAGTGGCTCCAAGCTGCCTGAATAAGCCAACGGCGTCACGCAGGGCTGACCGTGCAGATCTGCGCGCACCGTTACGTATAAAGGTTCCTGCCATCAGATAGTTGCCGAGAGCCTCTTCAAAGTAAAAGTCTTGCTCTGAGGCATGGTCTAGGGCTTGCTCGTACAGACGGAGTGCACTGCCAGTGTCCTTTTGTAGATCAAAAACCTGTGCGTCGAGAAGGGTGTACCAGGCGAAATAGTTTATATCGGAAACCTTGGACCAATCCTGAATGCTCTTGCTGAGTTGCTGGATCTGCAGCACGATCTCGGTGACACGCTCCCCTTCCTGGGTAATGCCTTCGCCGCTGGCGTTCAGCCGTGGATCTTCTTGCTGACGGAGCTCTTTACCCGCCAGCGCAAGACCATACAGTAGCATAACAAGGCGTGTGTTCCTGGCCGACAATATCAAAGCTTTCCTTTCCATGCAGCGCTTGCTGATCTCAATCACCTCGTCATAATGTCCGTACAGGAATAGCGGGATAAGCTCAACAGTTTCGTACAGGAGTAGGGATCGATTGCCGTTGATTGTGGATGCCTTGAGCCATTCCTTGTATGTTGCAGAAACATGTTGCTCGTCGTTCATGATCTCCGCAGCAGTCGCGAAGGTCGTCTTTCCTTGAAGAGCTTTGCTGACTTGTCGCACAGCGATGAGAAGCGTACCTCCTTGTGGATCCTGGTGCCAGTTGGGGATTTCTTCACAGCAGTACTGGCAGAACGACTCGAGATCGGGGTACGCTTCACTGGCAAATAACCGCATCATGGCAGCAAGCCCAAAGCCCAGGATGGCGGTGACGCGGTCTCCGGCTGAGGCACCATGCTCCAGAGAGCCCTCCAGCTGTGCCGCAGCAAGGGCCAATGGATCCTGAATGTGGCCGATGAAGCTAGCATAAATCATGTAGCCACGGGCCATGGAGAAAGGGTCCCGGAACCGATCGAGAAGCTCGAGACCATATGTACCGAGATCAGAACCGAACTGGACCATGTTGAAGCGGGAGATGGACACCATGGCCAAGTGCAAAAATCCCATACCTGACTGGGGAAAGGCACCCGCATCTAGATGCATCTCAACCATGATTTTGGAGAGATGGTAAAAGTAAAGGTCGTCACTCCACCAACTTATGCTAGTTGCTTCAGCCAGCACAGCGCCAATTGATGCCAGGACTGGGTCTCTTGAGTTGGGCACGGCCTGGACTTCCATACGTTCCATGCTCTGAATGCGCACAGCAAGCTTCTCAAACTCCTGGTCGCATTGCTCATAGGTAGGGTTTTCGATCACTGAGACGCCCAGGTCTTTCAGGCACTCCTTCAGGCACGATAGAGCCAAGGAGGCTTTGCCACTTTGCGCATGAATACGAGACTGGATAACCCAAGCCGGAGCCTTGTCGAGAGCAGATTTGGCACAGCGAAAAATGGTGGAGAGAATGCCATTTGCCAGCGATTGCTGCCCGACGTAGAGGTAGCACTCTGCAGCGCGCAGGTATAGCTGGAGAGTCTCATCATAGGACGTATCGATTGCGTTCTCGTCCCAGGGGTCAGCCTGGAGCAAAGCGATGGCATTGCTGTAGTACTTTGCAGCTGTAGGTCGCGCTCCGTTTTCGGTGGCGAGGCATGCACAGTCAAAGAGCAGTCTCCGGTACTGAAGACGTTCAGGTATGCGAGCTTTGATTACATTGATGGACTCGCAAATGTGGGAAGCTGTGCTGTCTCTCATGAGTGGGTCGTGTCCGTAGTATTCTAGGAGCGTGCGGGCAATGACGTAGTGCATCTTTCTAGGACTGCACACGGCAAGGTCGTTGGCAGCGACCACGTAGCGATCGTGGGCGAATCGGAAACTGTCGTCTGTCTCGCTCGAGGTGAGTATACAAGCCTGGATGATGACTTGGAGACCAGCTACAGCCTGCTCTTGAGTGAACGCGGTGTGGGTGTGCTTGTCCAGGGGCACGCCGCAGGTCTCGTCGACAAAGTTAAACTCTCCGCTGACAAGCCGACAGATTAAATCGAAAGAAAAAGAGTTTCCGAGCAGAGCTGCCCATCCAAGAATCTCTCTAGAACAAGACGGAAGCTCTTTTAGACGGTTGGTGATGAACCCGGTGTCAAGCATATCATATTCGCCATCGCCTTGGAACTGCTCAAACACTCGGTTCAAGTCATAGCGCCAAATGCACTGGTGGTAGTCGTACCAGATGCATTTCTTCCGGTAGCAAGCACTTAGCATCTCCCGCATGTAAAAAGGATTACCAGCAGTTTTTGCTTGCAACACTACTGCCAGTGCAGACACGTCTACCTCGGGTCGGCTCAGGGTCATTGCAACGTATTTGACAATGTCTTGCTCTGAGAGGGGAGAAAGTTGGATGCGCGTGATATTGGGGCTCCCACTTTTGGGATACTCTGCATCTCATAAATTAGTAAAAATAGTTCGCAAGGGAGGTGGCTCAGCAAAGAGCGGCAGGACACACATACCTTCAGACTCGGGCGGACTTAGAATATCATTGACCTTTTCCTCAGAAATACCCTCTGGGCGGTAGGTAATGATGATCACCATACGGAGACGTGCAGCGATAATCTGAGTGATGAGTTCAAGAGACTCGTCATCTGCAAAATGCAGGTCATCAAGACAGAAGCATATGAACTTGTGGCCGGTAAACATGCGCAGGATATCGAGGACGGTGTTCATGAAGCGGATTGACTTGGTGGAAGTACCGGCACGAAGAAAATCCTGAGAGGCGGACGTGGACTGCAGCGAGCTTGCATATGATGATATGGATCCGGGTTTTGTAGAGTTGTGGGAAGAAGATATTGCTGAGCTGGGGGATGAAGTGCGCTGTTCAATACCCTGCTTGGCATTGAAGGTGGTGAGCGGGGAGGAGGCAGGGAGACGGGATGTGCTAGCATTTCCATCGGGTGAGTTGAACAGGTGCTCTGGCAATCCTAGCAGCCGATGCAGCATAGGCCAAACCGGTCCCACATACTGCCGCAGCTGTTGGTGGAATGGGGTATCAGTGTTCCGCTCTCCCCATAGCTGGCGGAAGAGTGACGCCAGGAGATTGAGCAACGGGCCGAATGCCGTCTTCTGGACCTTGTCAAATTTGGCTGTTGAGCAGTAGCCGCACCGCCGTGCTTCGTTAAGTACAGACTGGACGAGGCAGCTCTTTCCTAGGCCACCCGTGCCCTCAATAGTCACAATTTCGCACTGTCCACGGCGGCGGAACTTGGCAGATCCGAGCTGGCGTGACAGATTGGCAGTTGCCTCTGCTGATACGGAGCCCGTATGGCGGGATGAAGAGCCCTCACGCTCTGCCAAAATACCATCTAGAGGACTCTTTGGCTCAAAGGTCATAGACTGCTGACGCTCCCAGGCTCGCTGGGGTAACCTCGCCTGGAGAGCTGATGGGTTTGAGGATATCGTATCTCCTGAGATGACAATCGAGTCTGCCGACTGTAGAGAAGGGTGAAAACTGTTCCGTACAACCCTGGGGTCAGAGGATGTAGTCTGTGCAAAGCTAGCACCTTGTCTATTGAAGCTGTCGATTGAACTAGTACCGCCATCGCTAGAAGCGTCTGCATTGTCGGCGAATTCGGTAGAGAAACTTGATCCGTCTGAGAAACGACTGGGGCCAGACTTGTAGTCCTTGGCGTGGTTTCTTGCCACACGCTCAATGACTTTCATCACCTTTTCCCGCGAGCTCTTGCGACCGATCATTGCGGTCGGTAGCATAAAAACCGAAGACACATCTCTCGATGCCACCTGCCAGTCCTTGAGAGGTGCTAGGTCGCCATTTCTCAATAGCTCACGTACTTGTAGCAGATCGTACCGCAGACCGCTTGCCGAATGGTATCGCTCGTGGATGTTTTTGGCGGTAGCCTTTTGAATGATACGGTCGATGGCTTCAGGGACGTCAAAGCGCTCAGAAGACACGTTGCAGAGGCGACGTCCAAGCACGCCCTGGACGATATCGAGTGGGAGCTCGCCTTCAAACGCAGGACGCTGCATGAGGAGGGTCCAGAAGAGAACACCGAGCGAAAAGATGTCAGTGCGCGAGTCAGGCTCAGCTGGCATGCGGCCAGTTTGCTCGGGGCTGATATAGAGGAGCTTGTTTTTGGCGCCGATTTCCTTGGACAGTGTGGCCCAGCCAGAGCTCGTCAAACCATGCTCAAAAGATCGCAGACCGGACCCAAACGAGACAAGCTTGACCTTGTGGGTTTCATGGCAGAAGTGGAATGCGTCGCCTCGAATTTCACCGTGTACAATATTCTGACTATGATGGATCAGCTCCAAGCACCGGGATGCTCCAATGGCAAAGTCAAGGAATAGCTCGAGGCTGATGGGCGGGTTGAGGTTGAATTTTGGTTTAATTTCGGCCTCCCATGAGTCTCCTACCCGCCGAGCACGGTAATAGGCCGCGCCGAGGTTGATGTAGTCACCAATGATATTCTTTCCTGGGCTTTGATAGATGGCAACAGTAAGAGGTCCGTGGTCACTGGGGTGGGGTGCCAGGCGCAGAAGATCGATCGGTTTTGCAATGTGGTCGCCTTTGGTGTCGACGCTCTGAATCATGTTCTTAACAATGTGGAACGACCGCTCTTCTCTCAGCACATGGTATGATATGCGTGCGACAACGGCCTCTTCGATAACGGCCGAGTCGCCGGTAGCAACGTTGGCAGAGCTGGGGGCAGGTGATGCGCTGGTTGTATTTAAATCGCTGGATTGGTCCGTGAGAGCTGGAGAGAGGATATAGCCATCGGATGGCAGTACACGACTGCTGGCTGGGAGTCGGCCGGCATAAGATGAGCCCGAAATTTGGCTGGATTGTGTTGCTGATACGGTTGTTGCGGAGTAGGGAGAAACGAATCTTGTTCCGAAAATATGCCTATAGACGACGTCAGTCAAAGGGTTGCACAAGGCGCCTCTCGCCAGGCCGAAATGGGGTGTGCTGTGCCGGCTGCCACTGCCTCTGCAGCACGTGCGAGTACGAGTGCAAGTAATGTTCCGTATTTCGTGAAACTTACCAGTTATCGTAGCTCGTATGTAATGGCCGGCGGTTCTCGTCCCACGAGTAGCCAGCCAGCTGACGGAGGCGTTCAAAGAGACGCGCCGGAGGGTCAAGGGCGTCAGGCACAGCCAGGCCGGCACCAGCGCCGCTGTCCATGTTGGGCGGCGTCATGGGCCGTCTGAGGCCGGGTGACTGGTTGTTTGCGCGAACAGACAGGTCTGGTAGTAGGTGAAGGGGCAACTGAGGTCGCTCAGACTTCAGCCTCCAGTCCTTTGAGTTGTCAGAAGGTCCACTCCTAGAGTATTAGACTTTGCCAGCATGTGTAGAAGCCTTTCGTAACAGCATCATCGAGTGCAAAAGTCAAAAGGGGAGTGACGAGTAAGGGCAGAGACGGAGTTGCAGTCAAGGTGGATGGACTCTCGCAGAGCGGTCGGCAGGTAAGGTGAGCTCGATATGTTTGCTGTGTCCAAGGCCTTTAAGCCTTTGAGTCTTTCGCGTCTTTCGAGTCCAAAGGTTCCCGTGGTGATGACACGGGTATCTGACGATCACAGTCGGTGTAGTCCGGGTAGACGCCGTCGCTCGAGGCGCGAAGTGGCGTGTGATTGGTAGTGTGTTGTTTGATGGCAGGTCGGGGTGAAGGCTGACTTGGTCTAGCAGATTGATCCTCACGTAGTTGCGCTGGCTGCAGGGTACAGAGGTATGCGGTAAGTCAGGTACAGGGTCGAGACGGCAAGACAGCAGAAGCAACAAAGCGGCAAGGCAGACAAAACGACACTTCTGATGGTCGGTCTTTAGATGTCCGTTCAATATCTCTCTCTGGCTCTCTCTCTGGCTCTCCCTTGGAGCATACTCCGTGCCAATGTCCACTTTCACTTGACTCAGCAAAGTGGGCGGCGCTAATAACCCAGCGGCGGAAAAGCCCTCGTTGCGACTTCAAGGTGAAAGAAGAGGGTTTGCAGCGCAGGATTGTAGTAGCAAATTATTTGCATGTAATACAATGTGATAGTCAAGATGACTTGTATTCCGTAGCAGGTGGCAGGTTCCTCTCGGGAGTTGTTGGCCTTGCTTGGTCAGTTATCCAGTTCAGGGTAAAGTCGCCGCTTGTTTGCACTCGCAGTCCGCTGTGAGTGGAGTGGGAATTGCCCTATTTGGGTGCAGCTATGCTGTTAGGTACTAATGTATTTGTAGATATGCTAATTACCCTATCCAGAATAGTTATTGTCTCAGAGGATCGGTTGTAGATTGCTGGATCGAGAAATCGAGAAATCGAGAAATTATGAGAAAGACTGGAGGAAGTACTGAGTAGAGGAGAAAGCGGCTTGCACACACTTTTTATTGGCATCTTACGATTACTAGTAACAGGAAGGAGTAGTAATGCAGGTCGGTCGCTCTTTCCTTCTTTGAGTCTTTCCAAGCCGCTTTTTCCTTGCAGCGGGACAAACAACTTGTTATTGAAAACCTTGCAAGAGGAAGGTGCGACTCAGAGGACAGTAGCCAAGGAAGGAACTATCCATGCCCAATTGCCGCTTTTTCTTTATTCCTACTCAGTATTTACTTTTCTGTTCTTGCCTATGTCTCCTTCCTCTATTGCGTACTATGATTTATTTTTCTATTTCTTTTTCTTTTTTTTTTCTTTCTTTTATAATTCTCGCCTTTCCCGCCAGGCAGATCCAGACGCTTATTCGCCTTACCCGGGGGCTGTTGAAAAAAGGCAGGAGCATTCCTCCCGCTCGCCGTATATCTTTAGCAATGGGCTGTTTTCGCATTCACCTTCTATTGGGGAGCGTTGTATCGCTCAAGTATCTTACCCTGCTCCTGCATGTTGACTTGTCTGGCGTTTGGCCTTGCCTATTCGGCTTTAACTGGTTGGCTCTTCTTAATTGGCTCTTCCTATTTGGCTGTGGACCATTTGGCTCGGTGTGCGTTATCGCATACTATAAAATGGGAAAGCCCCATGACATCAACGGGGTAGGAGAATCATATCCTGGTACAGATGAGGGATGGTAAGATACATACGAGTACCTCGCAGCCTGACATTTGCTGGCTGTATGCAAGTCGGCAGCCTGCTTACTGTTCTGGTAATCACGGGAAATAAACTTTAAATTTATTGCTTTTTTATAGATGAAATTAAATCAGGTAATAGCGACAAGACGGTTAGTGGGGGTATAGTCCAGCCAATCACGAGCTCTTAAACGGCTGTCCGCCACATAATGCAACCCAACAGAAGCCTTGTTCAGGGCCGCTAACAAAAAAAAAGCAAAAATCATATGCTGCCGCTGTTGTGATATTCTGCTTTCAAGCGAGAGGCAACCTCACATTCAGGTTGTTTAAGACTATAAAACCTGAATCCTTTAAGCTATGTGGGCGAGTTGAGGCAACGAGGCTCAACGGCCACTTTAATACGACACTGTGTTTTCTAGTTCCTCAGGGTTCAAGGGGCAAACGAGTTGATCGACGAGGGGCGATGAAGAGGAGCAATAATCTCGAGGTAGATGGAGGGTTGGCGGTCTCTGTGTCTCTGTATGAATGACTTATATTCTTCAAACGGCGGAGGGAATCAGAAGAATGGCCCTATGTCGAAACGGGGAATGCTACCCTTGCTGAATGCTCGGTAGTAGCGGAGGGGCTACGTAATAGGCTGCAATGGTGAAGGTTTGGGTGATGTTAAAAGCGGTGGATGAAACATTGAAATATTGAAACATTATGAATATGTAGAATATTTCTCGAAAGTACGAGACTGTTTAGTAAACTTTGGATATTGATGATCATAGGTAGCATTCTGTGTTGTTCAGGTTCGGAATTGTTTGAATCTTGTGCGGAGAATCATTTCTCGATACTAATTGTTGATCTCGATACTGATTGCAGTTGGTTGATAAAATTTTGCTATGTGATCTAATCAAAGTGAATAAACATCCAATTTTTCTTTTATTTTCGGAGGAAAATAAAACGAGACACAAATGATTCGTAGACAAAAAAAAGAAGAAAAAAAGAAATTAAAAGAAACAGCCTTAAAAAGCAACATAAATTTGATATAAGCGCAAGTATATTTCGAAATATTATAAACATTTTATTCTGCATATCGTTGACTATCGAAGCCGGCGTTGTGTGCCCCTGTCTTGCCATAACGTAGGCAAAATATCACGGCATGCTTGCCCAACTGTAACAGGCCAGATTGGGAACGTAAAGCACAAGACGACTATATAAAGTGGTCGAACTGGGCCTAGCAACAGAGCGAACAGTATGACCTAGCGGATGAGACAACATGCAGTGCTAGACAGTGAAGACTCGACATCATGAGAAATTGTTAGTTGTGTGTCAAGGTCGACATGCTGTGAACTGCTGCATGGGACTGAACTGATCAGCATCCATCAAAGTAAGGATAGAGGCTGTCAAAGCTTATTAAATATATTACCAGAGAAAAGACTCGGTCAAATTAGACACTGCACCCTAGCACGATCTCGATCGCCGGAGACACGGAATGGCAGAGACTGCAACCCTAGGGTAAGTCGCAAGACAATGGATGACAAAATAACAAAATAATCAAAACTGCAAGCCAAGATCGGAGGACTACTATTACTGTACAGCAACTTTTGATGCGCTGAGAAAGACAGACGTTTTGTTGCCTGTTGTCTCTTGCATTTCTATATTTATATCAAGCTGTCTACCGGCACACTGTAATGGCTACGATATATGTATCTTACATCTTACATTGAAACATGGAGCACCGGGCGGCGAATACAGTTGGTCAGATACAAATACGCCAAAGCCGTCAAATACGAGTTTCTTCGATATATTCATTAATAGTCATTAGTCGCAACTCTGAATGCACACAGCTATGCGTCTGGCGCATCTAGACCGTGGCTGGCTGTCACATCTCACGCGGCGTTCGATGCTCATCCTCGCTTTGACACCTCGCCGCCCGTGTCTCATAATTTCGCCTCATAATATAGAGATAGTCTTCGGTATGTTATTTTATATGCTTGGAAATGAAGTTTATTTTATTTCATTGTAAATGCGTGGCCGGTATCGTGATAGTGGGGGACGAAACTAGATAAGTGAGACTAAAGAGAGAAAATACGCAAATGGCTGGCTAAAAACCACCAACACGTGGCACTACTGACAAACACACACTCTACTTCTTACGAGTGGGGAGCTCAGCGGGCGTGCCAAAGGCAAAGGTCTGGCCCAGGCGACGCTCGTGGTTCTGGCGGGAGTTGACAAAGTCGGGGTAGTTCAGGGTCAGCTCGACAGCGCCGTTGACAATGTGGTCGACGGCCTCCACACCCAGCATGAACGAGTGGTCCTGGTTGCCGACCTCGTACCGCCAGCTGCCGAAGCGACCACGCGACAGAATGTCCTTGTCCTGCAGCTTGGGCAGCAGCTCCTTGAGCACACCCTCACGCTCCAGAGTGGGAGTGGGGTAGCCCTGAACAAACTTGCGGTGGTAGGTAGAGACAATCTCGTCATCAGACTTGATCATCTCGGTGTTGATAAGGCCCTGGATACAGTCCTTGAGCAGGTTCGCCTCATCGACGGGCTTCAGCTCGGACTGAGAAACCTCCAGCATGACGGACCAGTAGGGGCCGTCCTGGGCCTCGGTCGAGGCGGGCTTGCTGCCGTCAGCAAGGTACAGGGTCGGCAGCTTGACATCGGCAGCCGGCTGGTTGTACGGGGAGTAGTTGGAGAAGATGGTGGCACGGTAGAAGGGGCAGTTGTCCTCGGGGAAGTACAGCCAGCACTTGTCGCCAATGCGCTCGGGCAGAGCACCACGCAGACCGACACCAATGACGTGGGTCGACGAGTAGAACAGGCCCTTGGACAGCTTAACAAGCTCAGTGTCCTCCATCTTCTCGACCAGCTTGTCAACGGGCATGGTGTTGACCAGCTTGTTGTAGCCAATGGTCGTGCCATCGGCCAGGGTGACAATCTTCTTGTCGGCGTTGACCTTGGTGACCTCACCGTGCTTGCCGAAGCGTGTCTTCTCCTTGGGGAGAGTGTTGGCAACGGCAATCCAGATACCACCGGTACCGTCACGGGCAGGGAAGCGGAAAGTGGCGTTGGGGCCCCAGTTGCCAGCAACCTTGTTCAGGACAACGTTGCGAACAACGGTCTTGACATCAGGAGCAGCGACACGCTCACCGAGCCACTGGCACTGCATCTTGGTGGTGGGGACAGCCCAGACCTTGTAGTTATAAGGGCGCATGAAAATGTCAGCAACACCCTCGCCAGTCATACGCAGAATCCACTCGTCAAAGTTGGCGGGCTTGGTGTTGGCAACGCGGCACTCGAGGGCAGAGTCGATGAGGCCATCAATGCACTTGACCTGGTCCTCCTTGGGCAGGACAGAAATGTTGTTCTGGAAGGGGTAAGGGACCCAGAGGTTCTTGTAGCGGACGTAGGAGATGCGCTGGTGGTGGTACCAGTCGTCCTCCTTGGGCAGAGCCTCGTCAAGGCAGTCGTCAAAGTACTTGTAGTGGGAGAAGATGACGTGACCGCCGACATCGTAGAGCTTGTGTTGTTAGTTGGGTAAGAGCACGCGAGAGACGGCAAAGTAAGGGTGCGGAAGAGGATACTATCACGTACGAAGCCCTCGGGGGTGACGTCGGTCGAGGCAAGACCACCGGCCTTATCGTTGGAGTCGAGGATGAGCCATGAAGGGCCGTTCTGCAAGGTTAGTAAGTGGACAGCATAAGTAAAGGAGCCTGCCGCAAGTTAAGCTGGAGGGGTTCGGAGAGGGAAATGCATACGATCTGGTTGAGACGCTTGGCGGCACCGAGACCAGTCGGGCCGGCGCCGATGACGAGAACGTCGACGTTGCTAGGGATGTTAGTGGGCTGGACTGGACGTTGGAGGGCCAATGGGCGAGCTTTGTCTGGTATCAGGTATCAGGGATTGGGAGCTTTTGGTCTCACATATCAGCCATGGTGTATGGATGGAGGGGGTTAGATTGTAAAATGAAGAATCGGTGAGGATCGTGAAAGGAGAAGAGGAGAATGCTTTAAAAAGGGAGAAGATAAAAAGGAACAAGAAGCAAAGGAAGTTTGAGGTGGAAAAGCGGTAAAGAGACACCGGTCCAGTAGATAATAATAATATGCAGAGCTCCGAAAAGAGAAAAAGAGACAGCAAAGCGCAACAGCAACAGCAAAGCAAAACAAGGTAGGAAAAGGAGAAAATGCGGGAAGGAGCTCCAGGCAGGGGACGACGCTGGCAGAGACAGACACTGGCAATGCTGATAGGACTGATAGACAGTACAAATATCTTACTAGTTGTTAGTATCTTGACTATCTGAGAGGAGATCGACTTGTTGCGCCTGGTTGCTGGTTGCTGGTTGCTAGGAAGCTGTGTTTTTCTCTTTTTCTTTTCTCTTTTTCTTTTCTCTTTGACTTCTAACCTTTTCCTATTTCATCTCTAATCATGATGATTTAATTTGCTTGTGATTTTGTGATGTGATTGTTTTCTAGTTTTATTTTATCAATTTATTTCGCTATTACTTATTAATTGATTTAATTCCTATTCTGTCCAAGATACAACATCATTTGTGCTTGTCAGCTCCAACAGCAATAACGTGCTCCCTCGCGCCTTCCTTCTCAATCCCGTTCTGGTCAGGAACAGAAAAAACAATCGTTGTTGTGTGCCTCCTTCCCCAACCCTTCAACACTCCCCCTCCTTCCTTTTAAGACATACCTAGAAGCAGCCCACTCTACCCCCCTTTGCGCCGCTTTGCGCCTGCCTCCCCTGATCTAAAAGAGGCTCGTCCTCCGCTGGTTGAGCCTCTGGCCATTAGCGGGTCTGTCTCTGATTTAGTGTGATAATTGGGGAAATTATGGACAAAGGTTGCTATATAATTGAGCAAAAAATATAGAATGTGTTAAAACATATCTGCCAAAAAGAGGTAAATTACAGATTCTTTGTAATTCAAGATAGCCTAGTCCAGGTCTCTGAGTTGTCTTTCATCCACCCTGTTGGCACTAGCGTTAGAGAAATGGATTGAGTGGGGAGAGGATATTCTGCGACCAACTGCGACCACACAGAGTTACAGACCGCTTTTAGAAAGTGTCTTTAGAGATAGAGATGATAATATCTCACGGTATCTTCTTATTTCTACAAAGAAGTCGGCCGTCTCCCCTACTACCGGTGCAATACACAATTTATCAAGATGTTATTTTTCCTTTTTCTTTTACGTCACCACTGGTTATACGTTGACGACCGTGCCTATCTTTCAGTTCTTTCTGTATGCCACAGGTGGCCGCATTGATTGGGTAATCCCCACAGTCTGTGCGCCATGGGCTGTGGATTGTCTCACGAATGGGCTTCGTGCTCGTGGTTGCGAGTCATCTGTACACAGTTTTGATATTTAAGATAATAAGATGCTCTTTGTGCACAGGATGGGCTCGCCACGGTGTATCCAAGACGGGGCGGGGTGAGACGAGGCGAGTGTCTCCGGATCGAGACAATTTGTCTTTAACAAGTGGTCATCGTCGCAGAAAAAAGGCATTCAATGTAAGATAATTTATGCTGTAATTACTACGTGCTACTCTGTATCCTCAAAATGCAAGGTACTTTAATAGTAAATAGTTCATATACCGGAGTTGACATGGCAGATACTATCTCGCGCCTGCATCTCGGGAAGAATCAAGCAACATCAACATCCAAGATGATCAATAATACTCTGTCGTATGACGCAGCTTGTGCAAGGCTCGCAATTCACCCGAGAGTGCATGTACGGCTATTATATTGGCTTGCTAAGTTGCACTGTACACAACATAGTGTCTGATAAAGTGCTCGTATTGTAGACACAGGGCGGCACAATACGCCACCTCACAAGCAGTCAAGCACGGCGAGTAATCTGACAATATGCACCTAGTTAGGCTGGCCTCGACTTGGGCTGGACGGGCCGCAACGGTTGAACTAGGCTTGTCTGTTATGTTCAAACAGACTTTGATACAGACTTGGCAGCCGTTGGGAAGATAAGACCACCGATCGCCTTGGTTCGTTGAACCGTCTCGCGGCAGCTACATCTGCATCTCACGTCGAGGCCAGTGCCGAGGTCTGGCTGGTCCGGAATATTGGCAGAAGCAGTGCAATGCATTATCATAGTGTACATCTTGAACATACATAGTAGCGTGCATGAACATTATGCAATACACTTGTTTGGAACAGAGCTTAGCAGGTACCAACCACGCAGAAACATAGATCCAAGTACAGATCTCCGAGAAAACAGAGAGATCTCCAATTTTATGTCAACATGTAGCTTTCTCATCGCCAAGAACAGTCTTGGCACGAGGCTCTTACGGAGGTAAGGTTTCTGTCTTGCTCATGGTACATAAGTGTAGCACTCCTAAATGATGACCGATGACTGTCGCATGTCACAATCTCATGTGAAAATGTATGAGTGAAGAGTCTCTGCATAATAAGCAGAGGCTACTCCGTATGGACCGATAGTTACGCAACTTGCAGCGTAGCCTTGCGTAATAAAACCTCAAGAAAAAGGGGGAAGCGGGAGTAGATAGACAGGGGGTTATGGGTCAAAGGATGGAAAGACAATTACAGATAGAGAATGCAAGATAAGATAATATTGAGTATATCAGCCAACAGATTAGCAGGTTACAAGTGGCAGATTGGCAGATGGATAAAGATAATCGGGCATATTCGAGTTAGAGTTGTTTCAGTACCATTCGAGCTGTGCATTTCTACTGTTACTATCTAGAGTGCCGCCCAGTGGCAGCAAAGAAGCAAATTGCCCTTTCCTTATCTTGCAAATTGCTCAAAGCGAAAAGCACAAAGCAAAATCATTACTGAATCACGACGATCTGGGTAGATGACAGTGTGTGAATATGATATGCGAGGTATTACAAGTATGTTCACTATACTGGCTTCTGCCGAGGCAATACTGACATTGACGATGGCACATTTGTCGCCAACTTCTAGTACAACTTGAGTCCAACGGCTGTTTTAGATTATCCTAGTTTGCTCTAATTTATTCTGTAACAAGGACTAGGAGTGTAGATGAATCCCATCTCAGTATCTTTATCTTACAAGGAAGATAGACCGCTGATTGAGGCTGTGGCGAGTTCCGCGGGCATCAAAGATGAAGATCGGCGTCTTCAAAAGCGTTCAGCTTTCGGCCGATGAGCTGTAGAATATTGATATTGGTCAATGTCTTTGATCTGTTATTGGCTTGACAACACGAAACCCTTAAATCACAACCAAACGCGTACAAAGTATTACGGAGTGATACTTGTAGCGTTGTTCAAAAATCCACAAGGGAGGTCGAGACTGTTTGTCTTTTCGTCAGCTTTTCGGTAGCCCTTGATTCTTGCTACCCCTATGGCATTCCTTGTCGCTAGAGACACTCTGCCCCCTATTTTTCAGCGTGGCCAGCTCGAGTCTTCTGATTCGACTATCGAGTATCGACGAGAGGGAGATAAAACCATGCGAAAGGGGCTGTGGCTCTCTCTCAATTTCCAAGTTCTAGTTTTTCCCAGTCGAGTCCAAGTTTTGAATACCCAAATAGAGGAGTAGAGGTATAGAGGTACCTGTCGACAAATATCCTGTATCAGTGTATCCATTTCATATTACACCGTACATATAGACATGACAAAGGAGGGAAGACGCTACGGCCCCTAAAGTTTTCTAGCGCAGAAACATGGCTTCGATGTGAGAAAAGAAGGGAAAAAATTGGCAATTAGCCCACTCTGTTAATTTGAAAGAAATGATGGGGAATATTACAAAGGAATAAGAAATTCAAAATTCAAAATTAGATAATCGTGGAATGCAACCTTCTGCTTTCAGGGAACTAACTCCCCTGGCCAAGGCACATCTGCAGAACCGGCTCTCTTGTCTTTTGGGAGCTATATGTACACACAAGCATTCGGCCCCAAATTCTTGGAGGTCTTGTCTGCGAAATCAAGAAGATGAGACACAATACGAGCTGCTACAGCCGGCGTTGCATCTTCCGTACATGAATAGGTACAGTCTTTTGAGGTATATCAGAGGTACGCCGTGCTTATCAGACAACGTTGAAATATTAGTTCTAGTTAAAACCAGTAGATCAGATGGAGCTACCAATATTCACAACCCACGACTACAAAAGAGTTGACAAACACCATCAAATGAGACACTTCTTTGCAGGAGAGTTCAGGGAGTGCAGGACGTGCAGAACGTGCAGGACCCTGTCCATTCTCCTAAAGAATGATAATTTTCACGTGGTGGGGCCCATAGTGGCAGCACATTGTCTAGAACAAGAACTTGAGCTTCCTCTTAGCCAATCACAGCCCCGTATGGTGGGTAAGAGTACCTGCCCAGAAGGTACCCGTCTTATAAAATTGCTTGGTTTGGTACGTGTCTCTCCCGATTTTCAGTATTTATTTCAGCATATATTTTTATAATTAATCGTTTTCTTTTCTTTTTCTTTTTTTCTCTTCTTTTTCTTTTTCTTTTTCTTCTTCTTCTCTTCTTCGTTTTCCTTTGCTATTTTAGGATACTCTATCTCTCTCGCCTTTGAGATTCGCTAGCATATTATCATTGTCTTTGCAATCTACACTGTCCGTGTCCTTATTCATGCTTCATGCTGGCCTTGTATTTTTGTAGATTAATTTTGTAGATTAAGGTAAATCTTGCCAGATAGCTTTTCATTTGCCTATCAACTTATCTCCATACTAGCATATTTGCACATGTCGCTCTTTCCCGCAGTAGCCCCGACCTCTAATCTCCCCGTGTTTTTACATCTCTCTTGCCCTCTCCTTTCTAATGCAGAAAAACAGGAAATAAGCTACTTCCTTCCTCCTGTAATAGGATAGTAGCTAGTCGCACTTACTCGCACTGTACATCGCCTGTATCTTATCTTGCCTGCCAAAGACTGGATGACTGGCTGGTCTCACCTTCTTCCTGCCTGCCACTTGCTCCTTCCTTTTCAGTTGCTTCGTCTAGTCTTTTTTTTTTTTTTTTTTTTTTTTTTTTTTTTTTTTTTTTTTTTTTTTTTTTTTTTTAATTCTTCACTCTTGGATTCTCACTTTGGTATACATTTAAAGTAGGAGCAACCAAAGTAGCCTCTTGCACCTTCCTACAATAAACAGATACACCGCTACATGGATCTTAATTTTTTTTTGTGCACGTATTGCAGTACATAGCTGCCAAGAGCATAAACACTTGTAGACACTGTACGTGGTCTCGACCAATATTTCTCTGAAACTAAGCTTTTGCCTCCATTTTCTTTCCCCTTTTGGCTCCAGTCACTGCACCGCTACTACGCTGTTTGTCGCACGTCGCACCCGTCCTAACGCTGTTGGCTCCTGTCCTCGCAACCACCGCGCATCGTCATTGTAAAGCGCGACAGGTCACTGGCCCTCACTGGCAATTACTGACACTGTGCTGCGCCGTCTTTCACACTCCTTTATCCACCTCTTTCTTTCCCTTTGCACCAAAAAAAAGTCGCATCTCCTTCCCTCTTTCCGTTATCCTTTCACCACACCTAAACTGAAGCTCTGGATATCTCCTTTACTCTCGTTCTTACCTCTACAACCGTCGTTTGAGCTAACTTCGCCAACTTGTCTCGACTACACCACGCCTGGTCGTTCCTCACCCATCGCCTCTTCGTCTCTTCACCTCTTCTCCAATACACACACACACACCATTTTCACAATGAGCGCCGACGAGAAGATGCGAACGTCTGGCGACATCCCTCGCGATGCTGCCTCCAGCTCGTCTGCCCCAATCCTGCCGACGGTCAACCCCGATGCCGAGAAGTCGCAGCAGTCCAAGGCCTCAATACCCGCTGCCGTCTATGTGATGTATGTCGATACCTGCCTGCTTTTCCTCCGCTGGCCGTCAATGTCTACCATCTACCTCGGTATCAATGTCATGAGAACATGGCTAACATTCTCCTCTCTACAGTGCCTGGATCAGCTTGAGCTCTTCAGTTATTCTCTTCAACAAATGGATTCTTGACACCCTCCATTTCCGTATGTTCACTCGCATCTACAATTCTCATATTTTGGCGCAATGCTAACCTACAGGCTTCCCCGTCATCCTGACGACCTACCACCTGATTTTTGCTACTATCATGACCCAGCTCCTTGCACGCTACACCACCCTGCTGGATGGCCGCAAAACTGTTAAGATGACCGGCCGCGTCTACCTCCGCGCTATTGTTCCCATTGGTGTTTTCTTCAGCTTGAGCTTAATCTGCGGTAACCTCACCTACCTGTACCTCAGTGTTGCTTTCATCCAGATGCTCAAGGCCACCACCCCCGTCGCTGTCCTCCTGGCCAGTTGGGCTATGGGTATTTCCCAGCCCAACCTCAAGGTCTTCCTGAACGTTTCCGTCATTGTCATCGGTGTTATTCTGGCTTCTTTCGGCGAGATCAGCTTTGTCCTGACCGGTTTCCTCTTCCAGCTTGCTGGTATTGTCTTTGAGGCTCTGCGTCTGACCATGGTTCAGCGTCTGCTGAGCTCGGCTGACTTCAAGATGGACCCTCTCGTCTCTCTATACTACTTTGCCCCCGTCTGCGCTGCCATGAACTTTTTGGTTGCTCTTGCCTGGGAGGTCCCCAAGGTCACCATGCAGGACATCAACAACGTTGGCTTCACTATGTTCTTCCTCAACGGTCTTTGCGCCTTCCTGCTCAATGTCTCCGTTGTCTTCCTGGTAAGCTCCTTTCTTTAATTCATTCCGCCTTGACGGCCACCGCTAGTCGTCTTTCGAAACTTGTGCTACCCGAGAGGTTTCTTGTCTCTCTCTGCCTTGTCATACCTCGGCATCTTGGACGCGGTTAAACACACGCATACATATACTAAACACATCGCTAACACATTATCCCTCTCATAGATTGGCAAGACCTCCGTCCTGATTCTGACCCTGTGCGGTGTCCTTAAGGACATTTTGCTGGTTGTTGCATCTATGCTTATCTGGGGCACCCAGGTCACCGCTCTGCAGTTCTTCGGCTACGGCATTGCCCTGTGCGGCATGGTCTACTTCAAGCTGGGTTACGACACCCTCAAGAGCTATGCTGGTGAGGGTGGTCGCAAGTGGGCCGAGTTCGGTGCCGCCCGCCCCGTCCTGCGCAAGATGATCGTTCTCGGCAGCGTCCTGTTGAGCATTCTCCTGCTCCTTTCGTGGGCTGGCCCAAACAACCTGCCCACAGGCCTGTCCACCCGGATATAAATAATGCCTCTCACAGTCGTCCCGTTGCGCCACGCCCTGTGCTGATGGCGAGATGGACGGTCCTGTTTGGTTAGCAGGATTGCATGAAGTTTTGACTTGTATCAACAGTTACAAGGGATACGGGCTTCCTGTCAATAACTTTACGTTGTCACTGCATGTCGTTTACGTTTCTCTTCAACCACCCTGCCCTTGTTATTTTTCCTTTATGGCGCTTCTTTTTCTTCTTCTTTCCCTTCCGCATAAACATATTAACGCCTAATACTTCACTTTTAGATCATTTATCACATCTTCCTTTTATCTCTATATCCACTTTTAACTTTCCCTTTGCCACGTCCCTTTCACCCTTGCCTCGTTATTGTTTTTTCTTCTCTTCTTACGCGGTGAAATATGCCATGGCCACTTGATAATTCCAATGGTGCTGGCTATTTTAATGTCATCGTTTTGTGCTTGACTTTCCTCTATTCTTGATGTTGGGTCTCAACGCCGAAAGAGGTACTGATAGGCGGTAGCCGATTGTTTCTTGCTGTATTAGTCGCTATATTGATTTCAGATGGGTTGAGACGGTGTTCTTTGATTGATATCTTTATTTGCTTGCATTGTCCTGTTATTATCGGATGGTTATCACATTTGGACGATGGCTGAGGAACTCGGATAGACATAGTAGGTGGCGCTTTGAGAACTTGATGACGACGCATATTTCTATGAGTCTGTACTGTTTATTACTATCAAGAACATGAAAAGTAGGCTCAATTAACCTACAACTTGCTTGACAATTGACGTAGAATCAGAATTTTAGCTTCTCGCCGACACACCACTCAACACGTCTACAACCGGATGCATATTTTATAGTTTTTTTTTATGATTTCAGTTTTGGTTTCCTTGATATGGAAACAAAAGAGAATAATAAAAAGTACAACTTTTGTTCCCGGTAGTCCTTTTACCAACCCGACGCCGTCCTTCGTTTTGCTTTTTAGTTTTGATGTAACTCTCGCCGCTTATCCTTTCGTCTATCCATTTGAATCCCGTGCGTCAATCTCGTATGGTCATAGTTGTGAGCCCAAGAAATCTGATCTCGTAAGCGCCACCTCTGGGCAATATCCCAGCATCCAGCAGAGTCTTCTTCGTCTGGCCATCGCCGGTCGTAGGTGGCACTCGGGTGTCAGGACGTCGGAGAATGTCGATGGAAAAGTCAAGTCGAAGAAAGAAAAGCCACTTCTGTTTGCAGGAGAAAAACGTGATTTTTTTGAAAATGTCTTTTTTTTTTGTTTTGAAGAAAGAAGATTGTTTATGGTTCTTCTTTTCTTCGTTCTTGAAAATCTTAAAAATCTTTGAATAATGCCCGGTTTTTGTAGCAGATGCGTTGATTTACATCATAGACCCCCTCCCGCAGATATGACCAAAAAAGAGGAAAAACGAAACAGACAAGACATTTAGAACTCTATAATGTTGTTAGTGTCACATTCAACAGGAAATTGTAGCATGAAGCACCAGATTTTAACTTACTCAGAGGGGTGAAGAACCACCGGTTCTTGCCGCTGGTGTACCGCTCCTCAAGCACCTTCTTGACAGTCTTCTTAGCCTCCTCCCGTTGGGAAACCTCCTTGAAGGTGTCGTTGGTGATGACGCCCTTCAGGCCCTCCAGCTCCAGGGTGTAGCGAGTGGGCATCAGGTGGTTGTAGTTGACGACCTTGATGAAAGGCTTAACCTTGCTGCGCTTCTCTTGCCGGGTCTTGGACATGCGGCGGGTGATCTTGGAGGGAGAGCGCTCGATACCAGCGACCAGGGCGTGGCCGTAGGGGTGCAGCTTGTTACCAGCGTCAACGGGCTGGATGATGACAACCTGAAAGCAAGAAAGTCAGCAAGGCTGTTTATAGAAATTTTCATATCCACAAGATCCGAATAGCGATAAACAGATTGGCGGAAGAGAGTAGACGGCGCGTCCTCGAACAATCTGCGAATAGATTTTGTCGGCATGGTGAGCAATAGCGTGCAAGATTGGAGTCCGAAGTTACTGTGGCGTGATGTCGTTTAGGAGCCATCGGTTTTATGTCAAGATGTGAATCTTGGTCCGATTTCAGCCTGGCATATCCTTTTGAGAATCGCGGTCTGCGGCTGTTCGAGGATTGAAGTCGCAATGATGTTTCCGTAAAGCTGCTAGTGAATAAACGTTTGAGGAGTCGGATGCCGAGCCGGTGTGTGTCCATCAAGCCATTGTATTCCATTTCGAAAGATCCCATCCTCATAGTCCCCAAGCACTTTTGCGTTCTCGGTCGATTTCTTCAGCTCCGGTCGATAAATGCAGTCGTCGATACAGTAGGTGCCGGTGCCAGTTGGTTGTCTCGTATACCACGTCGCTTTTGTTGTCCTTTCTTCCTCGCTCTGTACATCTCGATCTTGATCTCGTCCTCGTCATCTTACCTTCTTGCCGGCGTAACGGCCGCGGGTGATGATGGCAACACGGCCAACCTTGAGGAACTTCATTTTGACTGAAAGAAGAAAACTCAATTTCTCTTTAACTCGGAATGGTGACGGTTTGGGGGAATTAAAAAGAGTCGAGGTTGGTTATGATCCGACGTATATTGCTGGATTGGCGTCGAAAAGATTTGTCGATGGTCGTGAATTTTCTCGTTTCGGAGAGGCACCAAAAGACCAAAAGCAAAAGAGGGATACAAAGGAGGAGGGATTAGGTTTTTTCGTCGCTAGCCCGCCCTACCGAAATTTCCACACAGAAAAAAATTGTGTGGGCAAAAATTATTGTCCGCGCCCTTGAGGGACAGACTACTATTGGATATATTAGTGACTAAGCTCAATAACAGCGGGGACATGTTGAAAGAGGGGCGATGCTTATCAAATCAATCAGGTGACGTTCAAAGCCGGTAGTACTTTTGCTACAGAGGTGTTTAATATCCACTTTATGTACATATAGACAGCTCCTATTGGTTGTAATGTTTCGCGCTGAACTGTACCATGAGAAGCTTCATCTCAGCTTGCCGAGTTCCCAGCCCATGATACCGCGACAATTGTACAAAGAGCGATAACAAACTCATACTTGGAGCCATCACATACAAGAAGATACGACCAAAATGTCTGCACCAGCATACATCATTTCCCGGGCTGCCGACCCATTCTTTGCCGTCTTCATTGGCGTGTCGGCTGCCGTGACTCGGATCAACCGGGAGCAAAAGGACAAGGGCAAGACGACGCAGGACACTCTTGATGTCGTGAAGAGGTAGGAATCGCAGTCTTACATGATTGAATTGGCCTTTCAATTTCGATAGTGCTATCTGTGCTATTCCTTTGCTCGACAGAGTATTGTACTAACTGCTCTATGTAGACGCTTTGCCGCCCTCACCAACACTTCCGCCTAGGGGCCCAGCAGCATGCCATTCAAGGCAACCAGGCTTATATACATTATTCCTACCATAGTCCGACATAACACTCGGCAACCTTCCCCCCATCACACCTCAAGATTGTACTCATTGTTCATCATCTGTTGCACCATCTGGCCGCATAGCTTGGCCGTTGGGTTGAGTCCCACGGCCAGCTCGCGTGCGAGATCGTTGCCAAAACGCCCACCCAAGTCAAAGTTGCGAGCTGCGGCCTCCTCGAAATCCTCTTTACTCCATTTCACCTCAGGCCGGTCGATGAGGCTGTTACACTTTTGGCCGGCGGCCATGTGCTTGGACGTGGCATAGTACAGGGCACCACGCTGTGTGAAGGCTTGCGACAAGGTCTTTGTCGCAGTCGGCGAGAGTGCCATTGGGGAAGATAAAGGCGAAGAAGATGGCATGAGAAGAGCAATTGCCCGATCGAGGTCTGATAGCACCGTCACGGCCGCTTGTGCCCGTTCCTCGCTAGATGCTGCACCGCCATGAAGAATTGCCGGTGGTGCCTCTGTTTCTGTCCAGTCCGAGATCAAGAGCATGCTGTCTCCGTAGAGCCGGCGCAAGGCTTGTGCCCTGTTATTCATAGCACTCGCATACTTGGGGTATTTGGAAATAAGTTCTCCAAGGTCGGACACGGCTGTCCGATATGCTGAAATAGGATTTGACGACGACTTTGACCCCAAGCTAGCTAGCTCCATATCTGCCTGCTGCAAGGACAGGACAAGGTCCCGTTCCTGTTGACTAATCTGGGCGTACTCGTCGGCGTCGGTAACGTGCGGATCTTTGGGGAGCGAGGCATCAAGTTGTGGTAATCGGTCGGCGCTCGACTCTGGGTCAAGGATCTTGCCTAGGATGTCAATATCCTGACGACTGAGAGAGATGCTAGCCATTATTGTCTGGGTTTAGCAATCTAGAGTAATATTTGTTCGCAAGCAAGTTGGCTTAGTCAGATGTCAAGACGTTGTTAATACACCCGTGCTCAAGAAAAGTAGAGATGTCTGTGAGAATTTGAGGTTGGGACAAAGTTTAATAGGCCTTTTCCCAGTTGGCGTTGCACTTTGTGTACATCTACAGGTCTCCAGGTCACGAGTCAGATGATCCGTTGCTCTGCGGCCGATCAGCCAGCACCATTGTAATTGCTGACGTCTTATTCGGTCTCACCTGCCTCAATACCGTCTGGAGGTACCTTCCAAATTCGATCAGTGACATAGTTTGGGATGCTGATCTACTGTAGAAAGCGGCTTAAGCGGCTGCGGAACAATAAAAGTGGGCGGAAATTGTCGGCATAGAGCGGCTTTCAGAGCCTTTCCCCACAGTCTTGACTGATAACGATAAGAAGCGGCAAGCGTTCCGCCTCATTGAACAAAGCCGAGATGCACTCTAAGAGGCAATGACTTACACCAAAACCAGGGGCGGCGTGCCAACCGAGACCAGCTTGCACCAAGCTTTCAGTCAGCAACATCACAGGACAGCAACATATGGCGTTGTTGAGACGTATACTGAGGGGTCTGGGGGCGTCTAATCACGTCTATGTATTCTTGTATTGTAGTATCCAACGGAAATACCGGCGGTCTATTGTGTCTCTCCTTCCTGTCCGCAGCTTGCCATCAGCATACAAATAGTCTTCAAGCCGTTTCCTTATTTATATCACTCGATAGCTTCCTTCCCTGTGTTATCAAAGTCTAATGTTTTTCAGTCTTCAGTCTTCATCCATCATCAACCATCATCATCAGAATCAGCATTAACCTATTGAACAAATATCCTATAACTCTACCCTATAACTCTACCCTAAGCATATCATACTCTACTCTCCCGTTAAGCCCTTCATATATATCTACAATTTTGTGTGTCCATGGCACCCTCCGCTATCTCCCCTAGAAATTCGGTCTCCGGCCCGGACTACTCCTCCCACCCGGACCCAGCAACGTTCCACGGCTATGACCACATTACGTGGTGGGTAGGCAATGCAAAGCAGGCGGCCAGCTACTACAGCACCCGCTTCGGCTTGACCACTTTTGCCTACCGCGGTCTCGAGACCGGCAGCCGCTATGTTGCATCCTACGTCGTTGGCCACCATCGCGGTGGTGGTGCTGATACAGTAGGCGACCAGGACAATGTCTGCTTTGTCTTTGAGTCACCGCTGCGGTCATACAAGTATCTGCCCAAGGATGAGCCCATCTCGGACGCAGAACGTACCCTGCTGCGCGAGATGCACGACCACCTCGAGCGCCATGGTGATGCCGTCAAAGATGTGTGTTTCACAGTCGACTCTGTTGAGGGTGTCTATGCACATGCAGTTGCTGATGACCCCGTTCCGGGCAGCGAGAGCACAAATAATCTTAAGCGCGCCAAAAAGGTGGTCGGTGTACAGCCACCTACAAAAGTCAGCGACAAGATGTATGGCGGCAGCGTCACCATGGCCGTTGTCAGCACCTATGGCGACACCACCCACACATTGTTGAACCGTGGCGACTACCAAGGCCCCTTTTTGCCAGGCTACCGCGCTGTCAACAGTACCCCCTCCGAGACAGCAACTGAGGCCGTCGCACCCTATGTCGGTCTGCAGCGCATTGACCACTGTGTCGGCAACCAGGACTGGAACGAGATGGAGGATGCCTGCAAGTTCTACGAAGAACGCCTTGGCTTCCACCGCTTCTGGTCTGTCGACGACAAGCAGATTTGTACCGACTTCAGTGCGCTGAAGAGCATTGTAATGTCGAGTGGCGGTAAGAACGACACCGTCAAAATGCCTATCAACGAGCCGGCACCGGGCAAGAAAAGGTCGCAGATTGAAGAGTACATTATGTACAACAGCGGCCCCGGTGTGCAGCACATTGCTCTGCGGACACTGGACATCATTACGGCTGTAACGAGCCTGCGGGAACGCGGCGTGCAGTTCATCAAGGTGCCGCCGACATACTATACAGCCCTCCGCGAGCGGCTGGCGTCGAACCGCGAGGCTGTCGCTCAGGGCCGGGGTGCACCGCTGGCGTGGAATA
This sequence comes from Ophiostoma ulmi, assembly GCA_029298715.1. Taxonomy (NCBI): domain Eukaryota; kingdom Fungi; phylum Ascomycota; class Sordariomycetes; order Ophiostomatales; family Ophiostomataceae; genus Ophiostoma; species Ophiostoma ulmi. Next base: position 1,830,540 of record JANSLN010000001.1, on the reverse strand, counting down.
TCAGCGACGAGCAGCTCGAGATTTTGGAAAAGCTCAACATCTTGATCGACTACGACCAGGGCGGGTACCTGTTGCAGCTGTTCACAAAGCCGCTGATGGACCGGCCGACGGTATTCATTGAGATTATTGAGCGCAACAACTTTGAGGGCTTTGGCGCCGGCAACTTCAAGAGCTTGTTTGAGGCGATTGAGCGTGAGCAGGCCGAGCGCGGTAATTTGTAGACCGAGCTGGATTCGAGCATATAATTCCTTTTTATCGATTATCCTACGTTATGACCAAATTTATTCGATGCTTATTTTGCTCCATGTCCTAGAGTTAAATGTGAATGCTAATTGGTATTGGTAAATGCTGCTAAAACTGTCTAAACTATTATCACCTTCTAGTCTCTTCCCCCACCTAAACCTCCTCGTTCTCCCAGTCCTCCTCCCCAAACATGGGCTTCTTGTCGGTTGTGCTGCTGCTTGTACTCTCCAGCTTGGCCAAGAACTCTGGCGGCAGTGTTGGGATGTATTTGTGCTCGCGCTCCCGGTTCACACCACCAAACCCGGCTCCGTAAGATACCAGCATGTCTGTTGCCGACGGTAGTATGAAAGGAAGCATGAGGGCCGGGTCCAGCAGTAAATGTTCGGGTGCGTCATCCTCCTCATCGTCGTCTTCGCCACCAGGAGCTGCCGGTGTAGCCGGTGTCTCGCTACCGCTGTTGGCATTACATGCTTTCTTAGCCGGTGTGGATGGCGGGGTGTCCACGGCCGACGGTGGAGGTGGTGGTTTTGACAGCTTGTTGGCACTGCTGCCACTCTTCTTGGGCGTCGGCGACATGGTCTTGCGCCGATTACGGATCTCTTCGCGGCGCAGCGCGGCTTCTCGCTGGATCGCCAGCAGGTACTTTAGCGCGCTCTTGGGCAGGCCCTTCTCGCCGACTTCCGACCGGTAGTGCTCGGCCGCATGGATCAGCTGCTGCGGGCTCAAGCCTTTAAGCTGCTGCAGAGTGCCGACAAGGGCTTCCAGGTCATCTGCACCGAGTGACGAGAAACACTGCAGCCACTGCAGCAGCTGAATGACAGGCTCTAGATGCCGCCGCGCAGCCTCGACAGTAGGCTCACCTGACGGCCGCATCTCGCCGTGCTCAAAGTGCTCTGGTGTGCGGTTGTTTGTGCGCGCCCAATCCTCAAGGATAGAGACATTCATGCGGATCTGCATGGCCTTTGTTCGCGCAAGGTACTTGCGGTTCGACATGATGCGGTTGAATAGCTCGGCGCCCAGCCAGTACAGCAGCTGCGAGATGATCTGGGCGGTGATGACCGAATGCACATCGTACAAGTCGAGCACAAACAATGTTGACGATAGCAGTGATGTGACGTTGCGCGGTGCAGGCTTGGCGCGCTGCTTTGGTGATGGGGGACGCATTCGTCGCTCAAGGGGCTCTTCCTTGACTTCCTTTTTGCGCTTAAAAATCTTCCACTCGTTCTGAAAAGTGATGTCCTCGAAGCCCGGGATGATCTCGTGGTCGAGCATAGCGGCATCCAAAACCTTGTCCAGACGGCGCTCGGCGTCGCGTACAATAAGAATAAAAATCTCGTTGATGAGCTCGGCGAGCTGAGCCTGGAATTTGGTGGTGGCCTCCACCAAGCCACTGTCTTTTTTTAGGTAATGTAGCAATAGTGTGGCATTGGAGATCCAAAAGGCGAGAATCGTCATATCCCACTGGTGCTGCTCGACGACGTTGTTTATCTTGTCCATGGCGGAGATCAAGAGTTTGGCCAGCAAATCTTGGCTCGCGTGGTAATGTGCATAGCGAGCACTGAGGAAGATGACGTTGGCCGGAACTGGTTTTTGTGATGGTGAGCGCTGGGGCTGCATATTCGTGATAACAATATCGAGTATGCGGTCAAGGTCGGGCTCCTGGAAGACAAACATTTGGTCGTGCAGGCACCGAGTCCAGTCAAACTGTTGCTGTTCCTCTTCAAACTCGTCCACTGGCTGCTATTTTGTTAGTTAGTTTTTAAAGGTAGAGAATTAAGGAGAGGGCAAAGAAGGAGAAGATGGATACGTACTTCTGGCTGGTCGTCGATGCCAACATTGCCCAGGTCAACCTCAAGATCGCGCGCGCTTTCCATCATCATGCGCCGCCGCATCTCGTTCTCGGCCATTTCTTCTTCGAACCGATCCTGCGAGAATCCGGAGCTGTAGAAATCGTCTGTGACGCCAGCCGTGCCAATGTTGTACCCGCTGTCATTGAGATAAAAGGACATTTCACTGTCTGGCGGCACAAAGTCGAATGCAGTGCGGCCATTGTTTGTCTTGGCGTCAGTCGAGGCACCATTATCCAGCAGCAGCTTGGCAATGTTCTTGTGGCGGTTGGTCATTGCCCACATCAGGGCGCTCCAGTGGTTGCGGTCCTGGAGGTCGACATCGGCACCCGCGGCGATGAGCGCCTGCACGACGCTCTCGTGGCCAAAACAGCTGGCATAGATCAGGGGTGGTGTGCCGTCTTCGTCGGGGGTGTTGACATCGACAAATGGTCGTGCCGGGCCGTCAAGAAGGTTATTGACCTGCTCGACGTTACCGTTGCTGGCCGCCATGTTGAAGATGCGCTGCAGCGTTTCGCGCTTCTCGTCTTGTGACAGCTTATCGTTGGCAGCCACAGTATCCTCGTTCTCGGTAATGCCGGCGCTGTTGGAGAGTGCCGCTTGCGCCGCGATCATCTCCATGAGTCGGGTGTCGCTGTCGGGCACGCGGCCTTTTGTCAGGTCCTCGCTGTAGTCGGGGTCGTTGAGGGTCAGATCGCCAAAGCCAAGCGGCTTGGCCAACATGGGCGACGTCAAGAATTGGGACTGTCCTTGCCATCCATCATAGAACTCTGTCTCCTGCACCAAGCCTGACGGTCGGTGTCGGTCGTCGAGGGATTTGGGCAGGTCTTTCGGCAGAGGGCGAGGTTTCGGGGCCTGGGCCTCGGCCTGGATATTGTCCTCTTCTCCGCCAAAGCCGCCGCCGAAAGCGTCATCCGCTTCCATTGTCGCCAGTGCCGGAAACTATGCTA